>JAQGCS010002468.1:0-10121 GCA_034702105.1 Fuscozetes fuscipes
CTTGTTCTTCATGATCACTAGACGCGCCAAACCTCCCATCACGTAAATAATTGAATAAACTTTTCAAGCAAAATCTCAAATGAATTGAATTTATTTGAACAGCACTTTTGGGATGTTATCACTTGTTTTGATGACAATTTTCACAATCATTTTGGTTCTGATTCCTCGAAAGTCTGACATAAAATCAGATAGCGATCAAACCTATAAGAGAGACCCGGATCTTATGTCTCTCTTTAGACCACTAATAATAACCATCAATGTTATGGCACTTTTGTTCGGTTTATTAATAATTTATAAGAAATTTATTTGCAAACAAATCATAAGGTATTTAATTAATTAATTCAATTAATTCTGATTCTGTTTCTCAAATTCAGACCAAAGCTGTCGGAACTGAATATCAAAAGTGTTAAACCAATTATCAGATGAAAAGATATTCCATTTTCTATATAACTGTCAATTGAGTGAAATTTCCAATAAAGTCATTCTACGTATTGCTGGAAGAGTTCGCTAACTATTGCAGGCTATGTAAAGGACAGGTTATTTAATAATTACTTGTGCGATATGAGTAAGAAATCATTAATTCATTACAAATGTGAAAATCAATTGATAGCTCTAATTATGGTTTACATCAAATTTTTGATAATTACTTCTCCTTTTCTATCAATCAAACCATATATTGAAAAACTAAACGAAAAAAATTTAATTTCTTACGAAAAATATTGAGATGTTTTTGACACTCAAACTAATGATAGGAAAATATATTTCAATCAATTTGAAGAAACATTACATTTATTTCAATGCTTTAATCATTTCCTTAACGTTTGAATAATGTGTTTCCGAACAGTTGTTCAGAATCTCAAACAATGTTCGCAAGAATTCAATAGTTATTTGAAAATACAATAAAATTAATATAGTGCTCAATATCCATGTTATTATTCCTTATTCAAGGAGTGTGGCCTTGAGCTAATTGTAAAGATTTGTTCTTGTAATAGGTCTATTAATAAATAATCAGTGTCTATCACAATGAATAAGGACGGAAAAAATCTAAATGCGTATTTCTCAAAATTATTTTAATCAACTTGTTTAAAATTTTTAAAAAAATTGGATAACATTATATTGATGATTTATTATCTATTTAAAACACTTGAGAAGAATAAGTAGTTTTTCATTTTCTTCAACTATTTTATTGATTATGTGTTTGAAAATGAAATAATTTTATCAAATATTAAGTTTGAAGCGAAGAAGTCTTTAAACTGTAAATATTTAGGCAAAAAATAGTGAATAAGTATATAAAAAGTACAGTCGAACTTCACAGTTGTGCAGTAAATTTTCACATTTCACAGAAAACTCCATTATAGGGAATAATCACAAATTCTTATACCATTCAAATGCAGAAGTTTAACTATGTGCTTGCGTGATAATTTCACCTTATTTGCCAGTTATTTTGAACCATTATCATTTAACGTAATTGGGTTTTCAATTTTTTATTATTATAACTTCTGACAACAGGGAAATCTTAAAACATTAATGGATGTTCCGCTAAATCTAGTAAAAGTTATTCATAAACAGTGAAATATAGCAACACAGAGATTCACAACACGGAGGTTAGACTGTACTTCGAAAGATCCGTCACAAATAAATTTCACTTAAGTTTAATATATTTTCACTTCTGTTCATAAATCGTAAGCCATTCATAAAATTTTCACTTAATATCATAAAAATATTTCGACGCAAGAATTTCAATAGATTTTGATTTCAGAGCACATCAAAATTGATGCCATATTTTTAAACTTTAATCGCTTGACTATCAATATTTGAACATGTTCAAATTGAGCATATTTATACTTTCAAAAACCACGGAGAATTTAAGTTATTCATGTTTGGTTCTGTGTTAAATATAAACTCTTAATATATTACTAAAATAGTTTTCCACTATTTTATATAACAATTAGTTTACTTTAATCAATGAGTATTATACAGGGTTTTCCGTGAATTATAGGCGGGGTAAATAATATTTGCGGTTCATATTGGTAAGTTATGATATATCGTGAATTGTGTGAACTAGAGTAGAACTGCAATTTTTAAATTGAGAGGTTAATCTAAATAGAAAAATTATAATACATTTATTAAGTAACCTGGCTCCTTAATGTATAGATGAGAAAGTATACTGGTGATAAATATCACAAATAATTCATAACTCAAAATACATAGATCATAAATTATGAGACCTTGAGATTGTGTTTATTTATGAGTATTTATCGAGAGTAAGGTCAATTTGTGGATACCTGTTCTCTCAATAATATCAATTGTATTCCTATTGAAATAACCTGAAAAACAAGTCATTTGTCTCTTGTTATTGATTGTCAATAAAACATTGTTATCATTGAAACCTTTCATTTGATCTAATTATCCATCGATTAATCAATAGTTGTATTTGAATTCAACGTTACTCTTATTAGTTTGTGTTTGATCATTTTATTTTTGGCTGTTTACTTCTTGCTGCTTGATTATTTTTTCAAGAAGACGAGATTAACCTTTCTTGGAACGAACATGGTAAATAAATATTTGATTTTTTTAAATTAAGGAAAATATGAAGTTTTAAGGGATATAATTAAGGCGTTGACATTGAACTCAATTATTGATCAAGTTAGCCTGTTAAAACTGACACAGCACGAAATCTCTAATTTACCACTCATTCAAAGTTGTCAACTATTTCAATTTCAATTAGTTCAAGCAATTTATAAATGCTCTTTTCAAATGAACTATTGATTGTATGGTACTATTAATGATAAATTATTATATGATCGATAACACTTTCAATTATATGACATAATAACTAAATTTTTAGTACATTTTCAATAAAATATTTAAAACAAGGTAGTTCCAATCACGGATGAACAACGAGGAATAGCCCAAATATCCCCTAGTTTTGAGTTTTGACCCTCTTCTATGGTCGCCAACTTTGCCCATGCCATGTTACAGTCAATATTATTAGTTCCTAAATAAAAGTATGCATTATTATGGTATCTCTTAATTGAAACTTGGTCTCTTCAATTTGAAACGGAAGTATTATTTTGAATTATATTCAAGAGTTTGAATAATAAGTGCAAAACTTTGCGATTATTTGCACCAAAAATGTCTTATTATTGAATCCTATAAATCATTAAAATAAATGAACTGATCATAAGATAAGACGAATTTGTGTCTAAGAATGAGAGGCTTTTATGAAAATGGATTTTCGTCTCATATAAGACATAGAAATCAGTTTTGTCTTCCCTTAAGAAAAATTTGTTTTCGGCGACACTTTCATCGTCTGAGTGCGAAAATGTATAAAAGTTTGTCTTAAAGAATACACGAAGTGATTACATAAGTTCTCACTTCGCATGCAATGTCTGAGCGCAGTATACCTCACAAATTAAGCTCATCAATCAAATTGTATTAATTCTTATTTATCATGTGCACTTTGTAAATTAAGCTAGTTTGTAATCTAATCATATACTTGCATAACAAGATAATTCCATTTAGAATTTCAACCAATAAACAGCAAAATAATCGCCAGTTATTCGCTTGAATAACCCAGCTCGTTTAGCTTATCAAATGAATTACAAAGCATTTATTGATTTTGGTAAACTTCAATAAAGTGTATAATGGATTGTTCAAGATTATTGCTCTTAAATGTCAAAAATTGATATCATTCAACACATTTTGGTGCTCCATATCTTTAGAGCTTATATTAATACTAAAGTTTAAGGCTTTGTTTGCAAGAACTTTAGAGTTTGATAAGATTTTTCATTATATTAAAAATGTGAGTTTGCTTTTGTATTAAAGTATATTTCTCCAAGATTAAATTACAAAAAATATTATGATCATCATTACATTTAACTGAATTAAACAATTTTCAGAAATGCTAGCTAAAAACATTTTTTCCATGATGATCTCATATATTCTCTCAAATAATTCTAAATGGATAAAATAGCAATAAAATGTTAAGCAGTTGATAAATGATAATACAAAGTTAAAACATTGCCATGGTGATTCATTAATTTTCAATAAATTGAGATTGTTCAAAGGATAGATATGGCTTAAATGAAGCGCTGCATATGCGCAAGGCATTACTGTTGGAAAGCTGAGGAAAAGGGTGGGCGATGTTTATTCTATCTAATTGAATTATTTGAAGTAATAAATATAAATTAATTAATTTTAAAATCTTCAATTAGCAAGGTTTGATTATATATTTCAACCATTGCTGAGAGATTATCATGAAAGATTTTATAAGGATCTAAATTCCTTGCAAGTATCAAACTTTCATATTCTAATTCACAACCGATTTGAGTGAATCAATCAATCTATATATGAGTCGAAGGCTATCATCAGAGCCTATTCTCACAGATTTATTGGCATTTTATTCACTGAATCTCTTTCTTTAATATTCAGTCTGAAAATCATCGAAAATGAGTGATATTTTTCATTGTGTTATCGCAAACATTATTCTCATCTTTTTTCGACTATTATTTATCAAAGACTCTTATTTTTCAGACTAGACATTACTTTGGAGTAGAATTTGATACTTGTTCAGTGTTTTCCTGGAAATACTATAAAATTGAGTGATTCTTGTACAGAAATAGACGTCCATTAAAAGTATTAACTTATTTTGCATAATATTCTACGAAAGAATGTTTCAGACTATTATTTGAGTGAAATTTGAATTACAATTCTTGAAAAACAATGACTCGAAATGAATAAAGTGTTTGGAATTTGAATAACACTTCAATTTAGTTTGAAAAATGAGCAGAATATTCAAAATTTCAATACCATCAGGCTTATTCACATGATTAGATCATGGGATATGATGAATTGTTACAGATCGTGATAGCTTATTTTTACAATTTATTTTTCATTCGAACACAAAAAGGTTGAAAATTACAGAATTATTTAAGCCCTGCGCCAAACAAATAACTCAAACAAATACAATAGAAATAGGGATCACATAAAATACCATTTTTTCTATATTTAATGATTGTTTACATGAGTATAGACCTACTCTCCGGTGATTTCGATTCTAAACTTAAGGCTTCTGCGAAACGACACAAATCTCGAATAAAAAGATATTTATAACAAAAATAGCGCTTTTTATTGATTGAGTGCCGGATTAAAAATAATATTTATGTTTAGTTCGGACACAACTATTGCTTTCTTCAAATTTAATGATATTTTCTGCGCGATTGAGAGTTGACTCCAAACTCACATTTTTCTGTTTGATTTGCTCTTCAAAAAGCTTTACACTTAAGTGTCATTTAAGTCCATGGATGTGCAATTGGGGTAAATCCGAAAGGTAGGGTAGGGTATTTTGTAGGTCCAAAACCCTCCGGAGCTTAAAACGACTTGACGCGGCTGACCTTTTTCCACCATTTTATTCGGAAAATAGCCGTTTATCAGCTTTAAACTGGATTTAAACTATATTTAATATTGATTCAAGCTTATTTAGGCGTATTTACATCGTAACATTTACGATTTATTTATAAAATTTATACGAGTTAAATTATTTCTAACTTATTTAAACATGTTTTAAGGAACAACAAAAGTTATGAAGACTAAAATGGCGATCTACTGAACTAGGGGGTTAGTTTTGAGGCCAGGAAATCAGGACAGTACTTCTCCCGGAACCCAAAGGGTCTGGTCATGCCTTTCATGTCATATGTGTTTTTCTATTTTAATAAATGCTTTTATTATCGCAACCTTAATGGCATTTAAATCCAGTTCTTCAGCATATTTAGACCAAGCATATAATAATATTTAACATTACTTGAGTGTTTAATTTGTGTAAAAAATGCTAGAGCACGTAACACTTGGACTAGGATTTATTTGAGTAATTTATTGCTTTGGATTATCACGAACGACTCAGAATAGAATAATAACTTTAAAATAACATCATGGTAAATGAAAATAAAAGTGGACCAAATTTCTGTACATTGTTAGAAAAGCCAATGTGAAGAGAGTTTCAAATGTCATCATAGACTCAATCAACAAACAAAACAAGATAGATCAGTTTCAAGTTCATAAAACTAACATAATAAATTTTAAGAATGAATCTCCCTTTCCCTCCGTCCCCTTGCAATTAAGAAAGAGCTGTCAGAATAAATTTTGCTGAAATATTGAAATGATTTATAATTAAAAGTGAGTGAAAGGAAACAATGCGTCGAATAATTCATTTTCGATGCCTTTTGTTGAATAATAAATATTCAGAATATTCTGTATTTCTTTCTGTCGTTCACTTATGTGTTGGCAAAGTATTAGGGAAATATGCATTCATCCGATAAGAACGCATGTGCTGTTCCGGTGCTATTGGCTGCACCGGTAAGCAAAAACATATTCTGAACTACATATGAGAATTTTTCTTCTTTTAAAAGTCAACTCATATTAGTATTGTGTGAACAGAACAAACAGTCTGTGCTCTGATTGTCATCATTTGGAAAGTGTTTATATAAATTACAAACAGTTTACTCGAAGACTAATCCCAACACAACTCTCTGTTCGACAGTCTTTGCAAGAATCTAATTCCGCAAAGTCATTACTACTTATAAAATTATTTAAGCTTGCTCACTAACCAATACTGTTTACTTGTGCTGTGTCGAACTCACTAGAACAAAAAGAGAATGTGTTCAGTAAATTATATCCAGTGAACTTCAGTTAAGTATTGAATCAAATTTCCTGTCGGAGACTAAGCTCCTGGAGATTTGAACGACTCATCCGTTCGTCTTTCAATTGAAACAATCGGTCAGTAAAACGAAAATCTTTTCCTTTTTCTCTATTTTCACAAAAAGTTGTTTATTCGAGGCTTAAACTCGAATTTAAATAAATGTAAAAAGTTCTTTTGCTCTCAATTTTGTAGGAAACTATTATTTTGGTATAAAATTTGTGCAATAAATCACTTCAAGATTTGAAAAATATGCTAGACATTTTTGTAGGCCATTGCAATAGATTTATTAAACTTTTATGTTTATTTAACCTTAAATGTTATCTAATATTTTTACATGCATAATTATACATTTAAATTAATATTTGTCAAATTATGAACTGAGTCGAGTAGCATTTTAAACCAGAGATAACCAAGGTATATCCCCTCTGAGAATTGGAGGTCGCGCTAAGCGTTAATTTTTCGGCATATAAGGGGTAAAATGCGTAAAACTGAATTTAACCTAAAGAGCAATGTAAACTAAATTAAGGCAGATAATTAAAAATAGTCTGGGTTTAAAATTAATTGGGCTCCTAAATAACTCTTTCCATCTAAACTTCCTGTCCGCCATTTTACATCCCTCTTTGAGATCGACAAGCTTGGTTATCTCTGGTTTAAACTTGTAAGATTACATTTTTTACATCATTAAAATAAAAACCAATTCCTTTGGCTAATCAGGATTTTAAGGCACCTACAGGGTAGATAATAGGGTAAATAGTATATTTGTATGTGAGCATGCATGTGACCCATCAAACGATTTGAAAATTCTTAACAAATGAATTCTCCCATAAAACGGAATCTATTATTCATTTTCTCTTCATTTGATTGCAACACAAGAAGTGTTTTACATTTATTAAAACACGCGATCTTCAAATTTATACAGTCACGTCCACACACACAAGTAATTTTAGCTTGATGAAATGGCAAACTTTAATTATTTTAATCACAAACTACTGTATTTTAGATTGCTTTTTGTGAGCATCCCTGTAGTCACGTATAATGATTGTCAATTTACAATGTCCTCGACCATGATGTTCAAAAATATTATTATGAATTTTTCTAATTCGAATGTTAATTGGCGAAAAAATATACAGGGTAGTAGATAATTTTCATAATAACTAGGGAATCTAAGATTCTGTCCCAACTACCTCAAATTATCCGTACCTTTTTGAACAATAGGTCGAAGGAATTGTTAGAATGACTGTCGATTGCTTTTAATGGAAAAATTATAACTATATTCAAAAACATTTTTTGTTAAAACTATTGTATTTCTATAATAATAATAATCTTCTATTTATAATTCTAAGAGAAGACTCGTGTATTCAATATTCAAAACAAAAAACAATTAGAACATTGAATGTATTCATAACTTATGGAGAATCGGAAACTTTCTAAATATGTACATGTAGATATGGAGGCGTTACTATCAAGAGCATTGAAATTTCAATAATACTATTTATATTAAGCGATGGCTCAAATTTGTTTTAATCTGATTAAACACATGACACTATTCGACTCTTTCATCCCTTTTTCAAATCAGAAAATACGAGAAATATATTTCTCTCGAATTGAAGCAATAAATTGTATTTTTGTGCCGATTCTGTCCTAAAACTATAATTCTATCCAAAAATTTCTATAATTTAATCGTATTTTTGGCGACAAAAGACTGTCTTTTTATGGATAGAGAGAAATGTATGAAAAGAAAAGCATTATTTTTTGTGCCATTTATTAACTGAGAATTCTTAGAAAAATTGTCGAAATTTATTGCTTTCTTCAAAAAATACAATAAATTTAATCCGAATTTCATTTCATTTGTATCTGAAGTGAGTCTAAAAAATAAAATAATTTCAAATACTATTATATATTAATGACAAAATCAAGTTCCACGAGCAATTTAATCCTGCTCACCTTTTCTAACTAGAACATGGCAGTTATATACCTCTGAAATTTCTAAAAATAATCAAGGGAATTGATCAGGGATGAAAAGTTTTGAAAATCCAATACTTTATTTGAAAATATATTTTACGAAATCTCGATTTAATTATTTATTGCTAGAGCTTTATTTTTAAGCCATTTGTTAACTAGGATAAAAAAACCTTTTTTTTGGTCGATAGGTCTAATCAATTATTTCAAATACAATGAAAAATCATTGTTTTAATGGAAATCACGAAATAAAAGAATAATTTATTTGTGTTTCTGTGTTCTCATTATAAGGAGTTTTTGACATAAAAGTTAATCTCAAATGAATACAAAATGAGAGGCAGAGAGAGAGAGAGAGAGAGAGAGAGAGAGAGAGAGAGAGAGAGAGAGAAATTTGTATAATGACTCGAACATTGTTAGTATAAAAATAATTAACAATCATTTGAAAAGCATTTTTTTATGAAATCCATCAAATTTTTGTTATAAAAGGTACCGTGGAATGTACCTTTCTACAAACACAATATTTTTTGATTAAAGCCATTTGTCTTTAATAACCAATTTTTGGAAATCATGTCAACTTAACTCTTGACATAAGATCTGGTATTTCTTAACCAGCAATAGCTTCGGGTCTTATTTGTGTAAATATTTTCCCCACAAATTCCTGATATAAATAACTTGTTTTTCATATATTAACTATAAGAACATTTTGGGAATTTCATTAAAGACATTTATGGAATATCATGATAAATAACCATGTTGACATCATCCTCATTATTTACAAATGGGAACCATTAGAAGCTTGAAAAGATCCGGGTGTTGCGATAACTAATTTAAACAATTAGTTTATTTTTAACAGAAAGTCATTTGTCGAATAAAATGAGAGCAAAGCTTTCCATCAAAGCATTTATATGAAAAGCCTTCGGGACATACACTCTGTTATTCTGGTAAAAGCCATTCAAGGCTTTACTCAAAGAGAATCACTTTTTATCTGTTATTCAGTGGAGAAAAATCTTATCTGAAGTCTCACTAAAACTTTTTATTAACTAATAAATGACAATAAGTGCGAGTCATATATTAATACATTGTATATTGATATATACATTGTATATATATATATTGATATATTAATACCCTAACGATGACAAACACATACCTATTCTCTGATACCTAACCCCAGGGGTGCGGAAGGGGGTATAGCCCGAATACCCCCTAGTTTTTGGTCCAGAGGAGACCCCTAGATTTGAGGCAAAGTGGACCCCCCGCGGGGCGGCAAAATGTGAGAAAATTATCTGTCACTACCCCCTTCCCCTCGATTCCCCTTGGAGAATCAGAAAAAGCTCGAAGGGAACCCTTTGTGTTTTTCCCGGCGAGTCAGAAAAACACCCCTTATACCCCTGATTTTTTGGTCTGAGGGACTCCCTGAGGTCGGGTACCTTCCGCACCCCTGCCTAACCCCAGAAATAAAAAG
>JAQGCS010002469.1:0-10119 GCA_034702105.1 Fuscozetes fuscipes
GCTAATGATTTTCGGGCTAATGATTTTCGGGCTAATGAATTTCGGGCTAATGATTTTCGGGCTAATGATTGCGAACGGTCTATGGGGTGGTTGGTCAAATTTTTCTAGGGGGGGGGGGGGGTCCTTTAAATCTACCACCAAACAAAAATTCAAATACAAGCCGCCTCACTTCACTCGGCAAAAACACAAAGCCCTTTGAGCTTTTTTTCCAGAATACGAGCCACCTCGCTTCGAACGGCGGAAGCCTTGCTACGCTCGACGGCGGGGGAGGTATACCAGTAATGCTAAATTTTCGAAAAATTCTGGGGGGGGGGGGGTAAAGCCAAAATTTTCGACCCTAGGAGGATAAGACCCCCCTTGGCCATCCCTGCTTATAAAGAAATGGTGTAAATGTAGTGGGGATTGAGTTTGAACCGAACTTGTTTAAATACTATTAGTTTGATTAGTTCAATTTTATGTCAAGAAAATAAAATATTCAAAACATTTGTAAATATTTATCGATTAAATAGTTTAGACCCAGAAATTAGAGCCAACTTCACAACGAATTTCGATTAATTTGTTATTAAATTGATTAGAAGTTAGAAAACAGAATATATTCTTATATTCTTTGGTGGCTTTTGAGTGAGTAACAAAAAATAGAGAAATTATGAATAATAAGAGTATTTGATGGAAAAAATTGTATGAGTTTAGTGTGTGTGTGGCCCACACCCAACATAATGGACTAATATTTGTCGGAAAGACTTCAGTGCAGTCATTGTCAGACAGTATATGTATGTCTTCAGCAAAAGGTTAGCCCAAGAATTAGTAAAAAAATGTTATCGAAATTCAAATATATTTTCATGTTTTGCAATACTCTTATGATCGGTTCCTCCATTTTTGGCTTCATTTGGGGAAATATAAACTATGCCGAATACTGGGCAGTCAATGGTAGCTTTATTGGAGGTCAATTGGCCACCATTTGTGTGGGTAAGTGTTTGTCCTTTCATACGATTGATGTGAGTTAAATAATTTTGGTAATGATTGGCAGGTTTTATAATCTTGGGTCTGTTGGGTCTGTACGCCTCATATAAGAATAATTATCAAATTATATCCTCTTATGCCGTATTTGTGTTGATGTCCCTAATATTACGAGTATTGACCTGGCTACTTGCATTTTTTCATCACTACCCACTCAAGATGGGGTATTACGCGTATCTGATTATTGAATTGGTTCTCCTCTTCCTTTCGGCTTTAGTTATGCGAAATATCAAACAAAACCATTCAATACATTGAAAAGTTTTATTCACTTTTCGTCAATAAATTTACATTTTTGTCTTCACTATATTTTGCAATAAACACATTATTTATTTTTATTCATTTGTTTTTGATAACAATTCAAATGCACTTGTCAAATAAATTCATCGTATTGTAAGAATTTTTCTAACGATAATTGTATCTTGTAAATTATTTTCACTCTATTTTAACATATATTTTATATTTTATAAATTAGCGTTCATTTGAGCAGTTAAACCCTAATTTACCTAAATTCAGAAAAACAAACCTTTTAAAATGGTCTTTGAAATTTGTCTTGCTATAACTTTAGTTTCTAGAACTGAAATTGGTTTCGCATTTCAATCACTCAAATGGTTTGCGATTTAATGGAATAAAAAAGAAATTTAATTATATTTGCTTTAATACAACGATTCAAAGATTGAAATATTTTGTTTTGAAAAATTTGAATAATATTTGAACATATCATACAAATCATACGAATCAGAATCAGAATCAGATATTTCTATTATTCTATTCAAGAGTATTAAGAAATCAAATGACAGCAGAGCTCTGATGTGACTTCTCTTAGAATCGTCTACAAAACGGATTTGAATCATTCAAAAGCAAATAATTAATCATTTCTTTCAATTCTTATTCTACAGGAAATTCATTCAAGAGGTAGCGAATCGGAGATATATCTGAACCAGGGATGCGCAAGGGATCCCTCATACTGAAAAATTAGGGGGAGTAAAGTAAAGTTCTTTTTTATTTTGCTCTTTCAGATTTGTAAGCATGCACTCAAATCAGTCAAATGTTAAAAGGGGAGGGTTGAAGTAAAAATTTGGCGTATCCTTCCGATTATTCTTCGGACTAGAGGGCATTTGGGCTATATACCCTTGCGCATCCCTGATTCGAACTCAAAAAAATGTTAATCATTTGCAAACAGGATATCAGTCTAATGAAGATTTGTTTTTAAGAAAAATAACACCTTTTATGAAATATCAAAAATGATCCGAGCGAAAAACAATTAAACACTATCTTATTTTCTAACGGATCAGAGCTTCTCAAGTAATGAAGAATCGAAGGAAAAGAATTTAGAAAAATCAATAAAAAGATCAAAAGGAACCAATGTTTGGAATTAATGCAATAAATATCGTGAATATTATTTTGTTTTTTTGGTTTTTTTATTTAATTTTTAAACTCAAATAACATAAATGGGAAAAACGAAACGAACCAAACGATGGGTTGAAGAATATAAGACTGATTATCACTGGTTATCGTTGTCTTAAAGCCTTTACACATCAATTATATACGAATTTTGTCTGAAAGGCAGGTGTTTTCATTGAGCGCTCGCACGACCTGACGATTAAGGTATTCGCAAAATAGTCTGCTATTACTTGAGTTGAATTCGTTTGATTCTGTTTGCATGAATCTTAAAGAGTTGTGGCAAAGAAGCAGGTGCTGCACGAATCCATTCACGATTTCATCAAATTAATGCTATCTATGCTTTCGTTTTAGAGTTCATATATTGCGATCATATTTCCTAAAATGTGTGCCTTTATCTCAAAGCCAACTATTTTTAGTCAATAAATGATTGAAACAAACATCCTTTTAATTCTTGAGTCGAATACATTTTTAAGTTTGATATTTACATGGATTAACATAACCTAACTAAGTACCCATCTTAGACCATTAATAAGTCAAGTACAAGCAATGAAACAAAGTATAATTTTTGCCTTGATCATGGTTTAAGTTTGTTTATCGATTACATCGAGTTTATTACAGTAAAAGACACTTTTCTGTAAGAAGAAGACAATTGTCAATCACGCGAACGTGAACTTCACGCGAAAGACAAAATCACAATCAGAATGAGTCACTCAAAGTATTGAACGCTAGGCGTCGTATTCATTGACTGCAATTGAATACAAGTGTTTAAAACCAAAACAATGGAAATAATTGATCTCAATATTGGATCAAATCTACGACAGATCACAAAAAGAGGTTATACTAAAGTGATGAGAGAGAAGATTATCGATTATCTCAATAGTGGTCAATGAATAAGAGATGTGTCGGCGTTCACAGGTTTTAAAGAGAACACTATCTCAAGACTATACTCGAATTACAAGAAGACTGGACTCAAACAGAAAAGGAATCTCTGGTCATAGAAAAAGACCAAAAGCGACAAATCTGTGAATGAGTTGACTCCGACTGTACTCAAAGAATCAAAAATTTTAGGATCAGATGTCTTAACGAAATGGCAATCAATTCAATATCAGTAAAGACAATAGAAAGGGCTCTAAAGGACTTCATAACTGGATAGCAGTCGATTACCGATCGTTGTTTTTAAATGCACTCAACGCTTAAACATCGCTTACGACTGAAGGCAACAGTTAATTTGATTTGCATTCGACTTATTCTGATTGTCATTTGTATACCGCATCAATAATATGATAGGCATTTGTCTTAT
The DNA here is from genome assembly GCA_034702105.1 of Fuscozetes fuscipes. NCBI lineage: Eukaryota > Metazoa > Arthropoda > Arachnida > Sarcoptiformes > Ceratozetidae > Fuscozetes > Fuscozetes fuscipes. The sequence continues at coordinate 3,719 of JAQGCS010002469.1, forward strand.
TGTTAACAAAGGTAGTCGTTTAGTCCTATGCGCATGCACGATAATTTAAGTAGAATTTAATAATTCTGTACTATATAAATGAAATATCGATTTATACTTAAAATGAAATAGATCATTAGAATTCTATTCATTGCTTATATTATTTTCTAATGAATCTAAATTTTATTAATCGTCAACTCAAATATCATGAATTAGTGAAGGTTGGCCAAGCTCAACAACTTCAAAGGGGTCATGGAGGTAGTTTTTAAAAATTTCTAGGGGGTATACCTGTAATATTAAACTTGACAAAATTTAAAAGAGATCAAAGATCATCGGACTTTCTTAAACCTATTTAAACTCTTATGCAAGCTCATATTTATTCTTTCATCATTAGACATAATTATCGCGTTTCAAATTGTGTTAAAGATTTAAATATAATGTTATAGGTCATTTTCATTCAATACACCTATAATGTTTATACAAGTGTCTTAAGTGTGGTACCTTGGCACTGTTTATTACGAACAAAAAACTCATTATTATTCTGTACTATAGAAATGAAATATCGATTTCTACTTACAGTAAAATATTTCACTTGAATTCTATTCATTGCTTATATTTCTAATGAATATAAAATTATATAAAAGTAGAGGAACACAAATATCACCAATGTCCTATTGCACATCTTATTACCGCTTACATTTGCTAGTTAGTGAAAAAGTCTTCAACTAGAACAAAAAGTAGAAACGGAGATTATGTGGATTTTGTTTACTATTATTTAATATTATAATTGTAAAATATAAGTGAGACTGTTTTAAAATTATATTTGACCTATTATAATATGAATTTATATTGTAAACGTTCACTTAGATTCTGCAAGATCAAATTCGTAGATTATTTTAAAATCAAAAATATTATAAGCACTACAATCATTTTCGGATTTATTTATCAAGCAATTGATTTAACTGTTGATTTTTTGAAGTATCCACATACAATTAAAACATATTATGAATATGAAACATATATGCCTTCATTGACAATTTGTCTTCAAAAAGAGAGTTTTATTAAAAATTTAATTTATAATCACCTTGATTCAATTGTAAAATGTGAAACTAACGGAAAAAACTGTTATGACTCAAATTCATCTTTGATTTTGCTTAGACAAACAAACAGCTCAATTTGTTTTTCATATTTTTGTGATTCTCCAAGTAATTATTATGATGCACTATTTCAAATAATGGGCGAATATAAACGAATTTTTTATATGTTTCATCCATTTAATACTCCCTCACATTTCATAAGAAATCATTTTACTATTAACCCCAATATTATGTATGCATTACATTTTGAATTGACAAATGAAAAACAATTACCTGCGCCATATTCGACAAATTGTTTCGACTATAGTACTAAACAAATAGAAGGTATTTGGCCAAGATCACGATTTGAGTGCATATTAGGTAGAGTTGTTTTTTAACACCCATATATTTTTGTTACGGAAAAAATATCCGTTTACAATTCAAACTCGCAAACTATTAATCAAATAATATCAAACTATATCCTAACAAGTTCGGATCAAACCTAATTCCCACTACATTTACACCCAAATTAAATCTCTCTTTAAAGCATATATCTAAGGGCCATCCCCATCTTTCTCCAAGGCATATTCAATTAATTCAGTCCCACATTCATCTTTCTTGAAGGCATTTCTCTATTCACCAGCCTCAATCTCATTCTTCCTTTCTTTTAAAGATTTACAAATTTAATTAAAAGCATCTTCAACAATGAATTTTACGATGTTCTAAATTTTTGAAAGCGTAGGGGGTGGGCGGAATGACAAACTATATACTACATATTTTACTTCGTAAATGTAGTTATAACAAGGTTTTAGGGTATTGAAATTGAATGAAATAGAGCAAACAGGTGTACTCCTGTATAGCTCCAGTATATTCAGATGACCTGTCCTCCATTTTAACCTATTTTGCATTTATATTGTATTGAACTCATTTGACTCCTAATTCTTAAAACTGTTTCTTATTTGGGTTTTATTGACTTTTATTATTAATTCTTTAAACTGAATTTTATACCAACGGCTTCATAGCTAACACATGACTCCTACTTTTTCGCCTTAACTCATACACATTCACTGATAGCCTGAAGTGAGCGCACATTTGCTTCACTTCTGTGTAAGCGCTCAAACAGTCAACTATTGTATTGTTTTATAACATTTTATAATACACAGTATTTTTTTGTCTAACTTCGAGTCAGTCCATTGATTGAGTATTTCAATCGCCTGTGTTCTGACCGAACTCTCCATACAGACCGGTCATTACAAACAGTCTCGTCACACACCCCACTCTTCCCGACTACAAAATTGGCCACTGGCCATCGCTGACCAGTCGCGTGACCGGTCAGTACCCCTAACACATAGTGGTCACCACAGTATAAAAGTTAAATGTACTTGCATGAAATCAGCTTTATAAAATTATTTTAGTATAAAATGAATGCTTTAACTTTTAATCTAAAATATATATTTTATACTAGCTTATATGAAAGACAAGGAATCTAAAATCTGTGGCAAAAAATATTATTGGAGACTGAATTGGATTATATTAAACCAATTTTTATTATTGAAAAACTATCTAGTGTCAACATATATTGTCAGCTTTCCTAACAACTGCACCGTCAAATTGAACCTTACTGATTATGATCGGGTTTGCAAAGTGGACTGCAAAACCACTATTATAGAATTTCAAACTAGACTAGAAATGCCTTTTGGAAAGAATGCAGGACAAATGTTATCTTTAGAAGCACGAAAAACAAAAATGGTATATTTGGAATATTGCCCAAAGTTATTGTTGATAGATTATTTTTCAACGCTTGGAGGGCTTATATCGATGTGGCTGGGTTTCAGTGTATTATATATTTTAGAAAATATATTGAAATTTGCAAGATATTCTGAAAATTTTAGTTGGCTTAAACAAAATTTAAAATCATATATAATAACATTTAATGAGAAATTAAAATGGTTATTTCTCATGATAATATTGGTTTTGATGTGTATTCAATTGTACGAAATAATTGAGCTCTATATAAACAAGGAAAGAATTTCTGCTGTGTTCCCTAAAATCAATATTTTATTCCCAAATATTTATCTTTTTCAAAAATTAGAACTTTATTTCCATGAGAAAAATGTAAAAGATCCTAAATTGATAGAATATCTTAAACTTTGGGACAATCGGCTCTACAATAATGAATCAAAAGCTATATTTAAAATTCTTCTTGATAATCCAAATCGCTTTATGAATTATTTTGATATAAAGAGAATTAGAAAACATGTTACTAGTTCAATTGAATATGAAGATGGAACTGTTCAATTTTGTGAAGAGAGATTTGGTTATCTTTACTATCAAAACAAAAGAATAGCATTACAATTACCAATGTTTCAAAATTGCCAAGGACTAATGAATTTATCGAAAAACCATAATTTTAGAAACAAAATATTCAAGAGGATCAATATATTTGTAAAAAATTCTAGACGAACACAAGTAATTCTAAAATTGTCAAGTATCGGTCTAACAGAAAGTGCAAGTGGTAATGAAATACTAATTTTTATCTTTGAACCAGGATGAAAATATTTTTTAACATACGAGTCACAAAGTATCAAACCTATTGAAAACAGGTAAGTTCATTAACTCTTAAAAGGTTTTGTTAAAATCCTCCCCTTTTAAGTTTTGCAGTTTCAGTAAAATGCAGTGCAAAAACAGCACTCGCAAAACAAACAGTGCCTTATTCTATTGTTTTATATGATCATTGAAACACAATGCACCAAAGCCTGAGACAAAGAACTTCATAGGTTTCACTTTATTTCTTATTCTAGTAACTCTTAGTGTAATCTTCTGTGAGTGATGTCACACTTATTTTTGTCCACTCATTTTATTCTCAAATTTTTTTTATTAATTAAACGTTTGTTCATAAAATAAAGTATTAGTAGGAAACTCAGTTTATTTGGAATGGCCTGCGGTAGACCTTAGGAATTTAAAAATAGGAATGTTTTAATATTCTGGTATCCTTAATATATTTATAAGCTTAATATTTTACAATAAAGTAATTTTTAAAAATATGCCAAGATCATTTATAAAAATCATGTTAAAAAATTCTTATTCCAATTTACCAAGTTAGTTTCAAATTTTCAATTTATTTTTTTGACCATTGGTAGAACTAATGATTATGTATCAAACCTTGTGTAGATTATAATTTTAAGTTAACTGACTTGGGCACAATAGAATTTCGAATTTATAATGGTGTAAGGGCCTTGTTACTTTTTACGTAAAAGATAGAATTCAAGAAGATTTTCAAGAATTATTTTTAAGAGCTATTCAAATTTAAAATCAAGTGTCATGCTAAATTATTGATTATTCTCAGTTAATTAACTTTTAATTATGTTTTATTAATTTAGTTGCGTGAATTATTTCGCACTCGTAATTGAGTCATAATTCAATTTTATCGAATTTATAAATTGTGATTTATTAAATCAAGTTTTTTTTTATTAAAATTTGAATATCTTGGGTACAATTGAATAAAAACTGAATTTATTAATCTTATCTTGCTAATACTTACTTAATTATCGATAAAAAACATCAGTTGCTTGAATTATTTCGGGCACTGTACAAACTTATAATTAATAATTGTTGGAAAACAATTACAAATTCATTAACTGAGGTTTTTATTTTATAAATTAAATTTATCGGTTTAGCCACTTATGAAATTTTTTTTGTTTTACCTTACACATAGAGCTGAGTTTTTAAAGGTATCTAAAGTTGTTTTTGTCTTTATTGAAACGCAAAACCATTAAAGTGTTAATACTAATGATGGATAAAATTAGTTTTTCAATACAAAAGGTTATTATTATTATCAAAGTTACCAATCACAGTCTTATGATTCATATTTAATTATCATGTTTCTTTTACGCATTCAGGATGAGAAAATTAATTGTCACCAATATTTCACGATACTATATTCTAACTTTACCTAGGTATGTGTTAAAGTTTCTAAATATAATAATTGTTCCCCGTATTCAACGTTAAAAATAATTTATAATTTAAAATTTGTTGAACATAAAAGCGATTGCGAGACTCGACGCTATATATATGATGACCCTGGCAAATTCGACGAGTATCAAGATTGCATCAACAAAGGTTTAAATTTAACAGAAAATTGTTTGCCCTCCAAGTTAAATCAAAAATACAAAATATTTTTAAATTTGGATAAATACATGAAGAGATTTCTAGAATCAGAATCAAACGAGCACAAGTTATGTCCATCGAATTCTATATTAACTATTGATCAATATAATGATTTAATGGAAAAATGTACTAGTTCATTCAAAGCAATGTGTGAACAAATTTGGATTAAATCTCGAGTTAGAAGTTCCAAAGCAATAAAATCTCATAAAACACAGATTCATATAATACCCAAATATATTATAAGTTTAAATTATGAAGAAAGATTAAAATATAACTTTAATGACCTATTCTATAATTGTGGTGGTATTATTGGTATGTGGTTGGGCTGGTCAGTTATGTCTGTCTCATCATTAGTCGTGTTAATATATTTGTGCATGGTTAAAATTTACAAATTTATTGTCAGATGTTTTATGTTAACAAAATTCATATTCATTTATATCTATCACAAAGCAATCCTTGTTCACTCAATCTTTATAAAATGGTCTTTAAAAATATTCCTATTGACTAAATTGATTTTTATTTATCTTGTCCAAGAATCATATTTTTTTTGTATAAACTCTACCCACTGGTGTTCATATATATTGGATTATCTTTCACAAAATAATATGTAGTTATGTTTGTTAATATAATGCAAACAATCACTTGATAATTACATAAAAGTATATGTTTTTCTTATCAATGTTATTAATACCCATTCTTTCAATAGGTTTTGCAATATATATATACCTATTATATGTAAAATTTTGCGATAAATGTGCAAGTATATGCTGTATTGTCAATTTGCGTGTTATGATTGGTTATCGGTTTGGGCTGACCGTTACACCTAGGTTTTGAAGATTCTGTGTGTCATTTAGTTTCTCTATGAAGTCTGTACATTGATAATTGTGTTTGATTTCTAAATTTATTCATGTACAAAAACATAATTTCTATAAATTCGGCAGTATATAACTATAGTACTTCAAACATATCATAGCAACGGCCTCGTAGTCACACCCACAAACAAACAAAATCCATGGAAAATTTAGAAAAGCGCAAAATTTGCAAATAGTGAAGTTTGAGCGGGAGCAAACAGATGCCAGCTGCTGCTGTGAGTGTGTGGGTGAGTTAAAAAGGGAGAGAGAGAAAGAGAGAGAAAGAGAGAGAGAGAGAGAGAGAGAGAGAGAGAGAGAGAGAGAGAGA
>JAQGCS010002470.1:0-10119 GCA_034702105.1 Fuscozetes fuscipes
ATATATTCATAACAAAATATAGTCATTTTTTGAGCTGGGCACTATCCGTATTCCCACGAATACCTTAGCCATCTAATATAATTACCAAGCCTAAAGCCTATCCAGTGAAGTTTATTATTCTGTTTATTTAGCACTTGGGAATCTAATAAATATTCATGAATTGCTCTTGAATGACATCAGTGGGAATTGGGCTAGATTATATTGAATATGACATTTCACCTTGCACATCGTCGAAAAGCATTTAAGTCATACATGAAAGAGAAAGGATTTTCAAACTATTAATACACATATTGTAATAAATGCCATATTTTAAGGCTTTCGTGATATCCAACGATTTTTATGAATAGTTATTCATTTTGTGTGTTTTGCTGTCAAAGAATATATTCTCAGATCTATTCAAATGTGAGTCAATTCGAATATTTTTGAGCAGATTTTTATCTACATTTCAAAAGCTATTGAAATAATTTTTATAAGTTTTCGTCAAAATTCAATTCGTGTTAAAGTATTCAAAGAGAAAAATCTGAGATTTTGTTACTTAAAGACAGAGAAAAAAGAAAACCATATAAATATTTTTGTATTTCTTTTATGTAAAAATTGTAAAACAATTCTTCAAATTAAATATATTTTCAAATCGAATATTGATTTGTATTCTCTTTCCTATAAAATGATAAATACTCGAAATGCTTTAAATAAATCTCTAGGATGCAATGAGTGAGTGATAATCAAGTAATACTAACTTGTATGTAGTACCTAGGTCTTATTTAACAACATAAGTCCAGGTAAAAAGGATAAAATTACTAAGAAAATTGCGCCAAAAATTTTCAAATTCATAACCATACATTTGGTTCAAACAATTTCAGAGAGTGTATTAAGTTATGGATTATAACATGGTTATTTCAACTTTAACAACAGCGACAACTTGAAAGTTATACCCATTGAAGGATTATAAAGAGGGGGATATATCCAGGTTTGACTGTATATTTTTTTCTTTGCTCGAAATTTGAAATAAAATATCATAAAAGAATCTATATAACTTGATAAATACCTGATATGTAAAAAGCCATTGTATGAAATTAACTTGTTAGATTATAACTTAGATTATATATTTATTAGGCTTCACCTAATCGATTATTTATTTTTTATTACACTAGAACCATCCACTTGTTTAGTAAAATTTATATCTCAAATCACATAACAAAAGAGAATCTACGACAGAGAATAACAAATTCTTATTTGGCTCCAATTCTGAGGTTTAATTAGTAGCAAAGTCAATATTTTTTTTAGTAATTATTGTATAATCTACTTGAATTTCAAATATTAATAATGGGCTTAATTTTAATAATTTGAAAACTTCACTAAAAACATGACAATTGAGAGAAATGTGGACAATTTTCTTCGCATTTAATACCTAAAAGCTGAGAAAATGTGATAACAGGGAGGTTTTTATTTTATGTCGATTGGGTTAAAAAAATTATAAGTAGATAATTGTTTAAAGAAAGTTAAAAAAAAATTGAAGCGAACTTTATTATTATTTGAATTAAAATATAATTTTTACTCTTGTACAATGAGTGAAGAACTTAATAATTAGAATATTTTTTCAAATGATTCATTGAAAAGAATTGAAATAATAGTGAATAATGGCTCTAGCGATTATTTGTCAATACTCTCCCTTAATCTAGCAATTTTGACAATACTTAGCTGCACAACCTGGAGTGCCGATAAAAAAAAGACACTTTACTGTAATACTTTGTATTTTGCATTCACACTAACTTAACAATCGTGGTAATCCTTTAATGGTCCAAAAGATTCTACAAGACCATTTGCAAAGATTTTAGTTGAAATAAATTTACTATATTTTGTAAGAATGCTCTTATACATGTATTTCAATATAATTGTTATGCTCATCTCTTTTCCTGTTTAATTGAATTTAACTCTTTATTCAGTTTTTAAATAGAACTGATCTGGAATGTAAACTACCAAGGAATTATTTTTATTTATAGCCATTTTACACAACTCTGCTTTCTATTTAATGCAGGGATGGCCATGATTTTCGACTCTAGGGGGGGTCCGCGAGCAACCCACAGGCCATCCTTAATTTAATGATTAACTCAAGTCTTTCACTTGTTTGTACTTTTAATAAGTCCTTGCCTCTTTTCAGAGCACATCAATTGTGATGTTTATTTGAACAAAATAAAGTTATGTGACTTTGGGGTATCAGTTTGGCAATGGCCTAAGTTGTCCACCTTGGTATTTGTCTAAAAAAGACTCATCTAAATTGATTTTAATTTTTTTGAACAGGGATAACTATTGATAAAATGAATTAGGCGTTTCGAAATTTAATATCCATTGGTCTCTATTTTATTATTGCTTTTAAGAAGATTTTGTTTTCCATTTAATGCTTTCTGTTTTGATTCACTCATCCATTATAATCTATAGAATCCGCTTTTCTATTGAGAAATAACCAAGGCAGTATTGACCTATTAAAAACATCATAAACAAATTGCTTATTCCATACATAATATTGAATCATTAAAATAAAGCAAAATGATTACCTAGCTTAATATAAATGAGACATGGTAATACACATGCAATGTAGACTACTAGCAGGGGTGCCCAAGGTATCCGACATCAGGGGGGTCCCTCGGACCAAAAAATCAGGGGGGTATAGGGAGGTGTATTTTTCTGACTCGCTGGAGGGGGGGGGGAGGGGGTAGTGGGAGATAATTTTTCCAAAAAATTTGCCGCCTCACTTCGCTCGGCAAAAACTTCGAATTTGCCTCGCGTTCGCGGAGGGGTGGGGGGCTCCGATTTGCCTCAAATCTTGGGGGGTCTCGTCGGGACCAAAAACTAGGGGGGTATTTGGGCTATACCCCCCCTTGGGCACCCCTGACTACTAGACAGGATAAAGGTAGTAAAATAAATTTTAAAACCCACCACATGAGCTAAAAATCAGAGCTTGAAAATATTGTATCAGATGTTTTATCGTTTTACCTTACTCACAATGGATTTGCTCCAGTCATTCATTTACATACCATCTTTGAAGATCTTGGGGAATATAAAAAGATATAGGAGGCTTTTTCAAATTTTTCATCCCTCACATTTTGAGATTCTCCAAGATCATAGATACTCTACCAGATTTTGATTTTGAATTTACTTTAAGAAAATGACTACAACTTAGAACTGATATCCTGTCATACCTTTAGTAACAAATCAAACCTATTTCTAAGTATTTTTGATTCGATGCACTCAAGCTTTTAAGGACCTCTGGGCAAGCTCAAAACTCATTGAGCCAAACGTCTTTAAACTGACAGACATAATAACACTCACTGTAATTTTTCATCTGTATGAATTTTTGAAAATCACTTCAATAAAGATAATTTCTTCTATTGGAAATAATCTCGATTCTTCTCCAATGATGGGCTTTCATAAGATCTTTTCTATTTAATGATCTTATCAAATGAAAATTCTAGTTAATCTTGGATCTTTATAAATAAATATTATCCTGGATACAAATCCTTTCAAAACCAAATTGGGATTTGGTTAGACTGTTTGCCTGATGAAATTGATAAAATGAGATTGGATGCATAGTAAAAGTGATTTGATTATTTCATATCATTGTTAACAAGAAAAAGCGCCCATTAATGGAAAGTCTTCTCTTCTTTATGTTAGAAATTGAGATATCGTTTGGAACTCAATTATTGATCAAAAGTTGTATTGAAATGAAAGTGAATTCATGTTAAACACGAATACTAATGAATGAACCATTCTTTTCATTCTCTGATATATTATAATAAATGCACTTCGATTAATATGAAAAATTATACCACGATTATTATCGGGAAACAAGAGAACAATCCCAACTAATACATGCGTTTGACTAATATGGGACTCGACTCCCTTTCCTATACCGTGTTATTAATAGTAATTTTTGTTGTAATAAATCTTTTTTCACTTTCGTTATTATCTTCATTGACAGCGAAGTACTAGTAATTCTGAGCTCTTAAATACTATTGACAATTGATGACTAACTGACAAAGAGCTAAAAGTTATCATGATATCACAATTGATAGATCTTGTAACTCGATAAATGCTTTACTTTAGCTAAAGTTAATGTATTTGTCCTGAATTAAAGTTAGATCTCACTTCCATCAAGCTGAGTTACAGAAGGATAAAAGTAGATAAGTGATGCGAAATAATCAAGCTCGCTAGGAAACTATTAGTTAGGATTAATGGTTCTGAATATATTAAGATTTTGATAAAATATTGATCAAGGTTGATAAAGGTTAATATCTGGAGGTTAATAGCTAATTAGTTAAGATCATTTTAATATGGAAATTTGGTATATCAACAAAATAACTTTTGTACTTTTCATTCTTATCTTTATTTTAACTTGTTTAAATTTTGATAATGAGTCTTATTCAAAGTAGAATCCTATGTAATGCTATGAAATGAGCCCATGATTGCTGTGCTCAGTGCGTAAAGAGTAACTTTTTTTTATTTACTGATAAGAGGGTCTAATTAGTTGATCCCAAGACTAAAGTGAGTTTCACTTCCGATGATCTCTACTAACAGTTCACTAAAGAACAGGTTTTCTGTTAATGAAGTCATTAATAATAACGAAAACATTTGACTCAAAAAAATGATATTAAATGATAAAAAATTAATATTTGTGAATATTTTTCAAACATTTCATTTTATCGCCACTTTCTTAACGATTCGAAAGATTCTCTAATTTCTCATTACTTTAATGACAGAGAATTGTATCTATAGATCAATGAGATCTGAGATGGCCAAAGGGGATGGCTCTCTAGAGTTGAAAAATCGTCATTCAAATCCGATGAGTTTTAACCCCCTCTAGAAGTTTAACATTAAAGACATACACCCTAGATATTTTCCACTGGGGTAGCCCCCTTAAAGTCGTCGGGCTTGGACACCCCTGAATAAAATCTGCATTAGTTAGATTGAAAACTGTATTCAAATCAATAATTAACCAAAGCTTTTGATCAAATGATGATAAAACTTAGAAAGATTTTGAAGTAAAAAGTTTAAAAGATAATCTAATATTGAAAGTAATATTGATATGAGTAGCCTAGCTACTATTACAAATATTTCTTATTAATCATGTAAATAAATCATCTGAATAAAAAAGGAGTTCAACTAAAAAATGCTGAATTCACTTTTTTGACTTTCTTATTGATGTTATTTGCTTTAAAAAAAGACTTACGTGACTTTCTTGGTAATTTATTGAAATGAACATTATTCAAATATTACTATTCTCTGGCGATAATGAAGTGAACATTAAATACAAACTGAACTAAAATTGATTTTTTCGCCGAAAAATGTTTGCATGAATTCTGAAACACAATTGAAAGTGATTTCAACATAAAAGACAAATGAATTGAATTAAATAAATTGCTTTAATGTTCGTGTGTAGATTTTTTAATTTAATTAGCTTGGCAAATTCTGTTTATAACATTTAGCAAACTTATATATTGCGAATGTGTTAGAGATTATCTGAAAACATGAGTCAATAATTTTATCCCTAATTGAAAAAAATTCTTTCACTCTAAAGGAAATCGGTAAAAGCTCCTCAAAAGCTATCAAGGGCAAATTTCACCCTAAGTGCTTGCATTGAATCTTTTTTTAAGAATTTTAGGCAAGCGCCTATTTTCGAAACGTGTTCTGAATATTAAATCGATAAATAAGGATAAATTTCTTTTTTTAGGCATACAGTAATTTTTAAAAAATGACCTAGACCCTAACTCTTTATTCATCTTGACTATTCATCTTAAGAAATAAACGATTTAAGTTAAGTTTTGCTAGATCTAACAAAATAGTCTATGATTTCCTCTAGAGCAAATTTATTTGTTCTTTTAGTGCCTGAATTGGAAAACATGTTCGAAATTCCTAAACATCTTCGATATTTGTTGTGAAGAAAGTATTACACGGCTTTGTGAGTCTTTCCTGAAAACAAATTGACTCCGAATAAAATATGTATAATAGAAAGCTCTGTTTATTTTAATGCATTTAACTCAAGCCTTAACTCTGTTTCGGTCCGAAAACAATTTATCGCAAAATTTCATTATTATCTTCAATACAATTATTGATTTTTTCGGACTTCAAGATAAATACTCTCTCTCTCTCTCTCTCTCTCTCTCTCTCTCTCTCTCTCTCTCTCTCTCTCTCGAGATTACCCGGTTTCAAAATTGAATGATTGATCATCAGTTTTCCTGGTTTTCAATAGAAGAGCTCTTAAACGAAAAGTTAAAGAATTCATTCAAAATTTGTTTTCTTATCAAATGCTAAAAATCCTAAACAATTATTTTCGCAATTTTTTTAAAGTATAGAATGCATTCCCTTTTGTTTATTGAATTACAAATTTTCTCGAATTCTATTCCCTTCCCATTAAAGAGAATTCAAATGAATTCTTATTCAATAAAATTTGATTTTCTTGTGAAAAGCGAAGCAATTCTTTCTATGGAAATAAAAAATTTAAAAATTATTTGATTTGTATTTCAATGAATTTCGTTTTTGTTTATCTCTCGATAGAACTCAAATTGAATTTATTTTCAGATAAATTTATCTATGATTTGAAATTTGCTCAGTTCAGTTAAAAAGTAATCAAAATAAATAATAATTTTATCTATTAAAATAAATTAAATGAATTGTAGGTTTTGGACTGATATTTGATTATAAACTTGAACAATGATTTAAAATTCATGGAAAGTTATATTATTGAAATAGTTATTAAGCCATAGGCGGCCAATAGGACAAAATTCTCCTAAAGTCGAAATATCCTGTTTTCATCCTGGATTGACTATCAAATACGACCAATTAATCCCATTTCGCTGAGAAAATGATCGCTTAAACTAGATATAAAATTGATTTAGCATCTTAATATTTCCAGCTTATCTTAACTTGCTTTAGGCGAAATTCAAGGTGGTGAGGCACAATTTATTGTGCATACTCAGTTCTTCACTAACGCCTTCTTGAAATGCAAACTTGGTGATAACAACTTACCAAAATCTCATTTTACTACCAATTGATTTTTTGAGAAAACTAATCAATTAAAAGAAAAATTAATTAACAACTTTCACCATAAAAATAATTTTATTATCGCTATTCTCTTGAGAAGGCTGTGCAATGAATGTGTGTTTAGATGCAAATCAAAAGCCTGCAATTGATTGAGAAAATTAGTTGAGGTTCTAATTGATGTTAAACTGGAGAACAGTCAGTGGTAGCCAAGGTAGACTAAAACTAAGAGAGTATTTGCGTATACACTTATGGCTATCACTGACCAAGTAGCTCTAAATTGGTTGTTTCGTAATTTATTTGATTTTAGGATTTTAGAGAAAAAATATTATTAAGTCTGAAACGCAATGAAGTGTTAAATAAGTTTTGCATGTTTATGTCCACTTGAATGCTCTGCTAATTGATGCGTAAATTAATTCAAAGTGTTTGGAAATTGCGTTCATAAAAGTGAAACCAAATTATATTAAATTTGAATTATTTGTCAAAAAAGTATTCGTCGAATAAGTAATTTGAAAATCATACACAATTGAACATTCTAGTTTCTAAAGAAATATTGAAAGTAATAATTATTACTAGAAAATATGTTCTTGTCAACATTTTTCACATTCAATTATCAAGTAATATTTTGTTACCTAGGATTTTCTCTTTCTGCGTTAAGCCTATTATTAACAATCAACATGGTTCATTTAATTATCGCAAAATCTTAATTAATTTTCGCTTCAATTATAACAAAGTGTCAGTTTATGATGATCATGATAAATCTGTATTTGTCTCAGGAGATTTGATGTAATAAAAACTAATGAATAGGAGCAATAAAACTCTCTTGATAAATCTTAGAGCAAGAATATATGCTTGACATTGCAAATGTCAAAATGATAAGTTATAAATTCAAATAAATGATCAAAATGTTTCATCATTTTTAATTTTTCTTTCTTCAATAAATAAATAGTTCATTTTTCATTTCATTTTTATCGAATTCTTTCAAATACAGTCAAACCTCTGTAAGACATTCTGCAAGACACTCTTATTATAATAATAATATTTAATAATCAATAAAATTATGTTAGAATAACCTAGTTATATTCGCAAATTTTCTTCCGGCCAGCTGAGGAACTAAATCTAGGTTTGAATGTAAACATTATCTTGGATTATGCAAGGGTTTCATACAAACTGTATAAGTTCAAACTGAAGCTACCAAATAATAATACCTAATTAATTTACCTTTGTAAACTAAAATGATCAATACCTGATTCTTCCGGTAATCCTTTAAAAACATATTTATTAAATATGTTTTATAATTAAAATGAAATCCAAAGCATTTCATTAAATTTTTATCTCTTTGACAGATATTACGCTATTTTACATCCTTTACGTCAATCAAGTTTTGTTGAGAACAGAGGAGTTCTAATTCTGCTTGCCATTTGGCTAATCGGGGCCATTATATCATTGCCCAATCTACTGCACACCCAGGCAACTCAGTTCAAATGGGGTGATTCTGTGCTACTTGACTGCAAAGAGGAATGGGGAGAAAATAGCAGAGGAGGCGAAATCGTATGCAATAAATATTTAAATTTATGAAAATTTTTCGAATATTTTGTAATAAAATTTGAATCAATTTTAACTTAAAAATGATAAGAATTTACATAAAACTATGTATTTAATGACTTTTCCTTATTATCTTCTGTTAAAGTACTCAACGGTTCTATTTGTGATCACATTTGCTCTGCCATTGTTTGGCCTCATATTCCTCTACGGCTCCATCGGATACACAATACTTACTCGAAAACCCATCGGCGAAACACAACAACAGGATAACTCCAGACGTATTGCATCGGTAAAGGTCTGGCTTATATGTAGATAACTTCTATTTCACTCCAGTTAACTTGAATTAACTAGATTGTCTCTATTAAGGCAATTAGGCTCGATACTTTATATATTTTTTATCAAGTTCGTAATTTTATCTCTTCAATTAGAAGAATAGAAAATGTTTTAAAGCCCAAATCATCCTGGTGATAATTCAAGTGAAAATAAAATGTGAACTTCCTTTTATAAAATGCATGAAAGTGTAAAATTATGAAATTAAAAAATTACAAAATGGGACTCAAAAAGAATCGGGAAAAGAAAAATAAAAAAAAGGCTAATTTAGTAAAGTTTTCAGACAACTAATTTAATCCGAATAAATTGAAAATCCGTTTTAGTGAAAGCATTTATTAAATGACATGAGTTTCCTGAAGTGAATCTGAGAATTTATAAGAATAATTCAATTCTTATAAAATGATATTAAATTACTTCAATTTATCAAAGCGTTAGTATTTATGCCTCAGTGTTGATGAAATCAGGGATGAGAGGCCATATCATACCTTAGAGAATTTCTCTTATGTAAAATAAAAACAGGCAATTTAAAGATTTTAGAAATATTCTGTAGCCAAATCTGGTTCACATAGTGACCAAGTGTAATGTTACGATTGGTTGCTTGGTAACAACTGATTCCTCAAGAAAAAGAATATATGAAGATTTTGACCATTTTCCAGAACTCTCTCTCTCTCTCTCTCTCTCTCTCTCTCTCTCTCTCTCTCTCTCTCTCTCTCTCTCTCTCTCTCTCTCCAATTTGAATCTTCGTAATTTAGATCTATTCGAATGTTGAACGCATTTCGAATATTTTTCCTTCAGGTCATATTAGATTGAAAGAGCACTATGAACATTTAAGTTTAAAACTCAGATTTTAAATTTATAAGTTGAGTTGAATTTCAAATTTAATAATGCCCAAGATGATCAATAAACTCTGAATTTATTGACATAAATAGAATTGTGATATAAATGCACAGAATTTGTCGATTTATCGCTGAAAAAGTGGATATTTTATAATAAATCATTAAATTTATTGACCCGTAAAGCGATTTACACAATAAACAGAATTAGACTGTTCAATTTATAGCATATTATAATATTTGTTCAATTTTAAACTCGATTGTTGACTCTGTACAAGATATTTTCAGTTATTTTGTTAAATATCTTAATTGTGCAAGCAATCCATTAATTTGTATAAATGCTCTGGGAATTGACTATGCTAATTCTTTTAGTTGATTG
>JAQGCS010002471.1:0-10118 GCA_034702105.1 Fuscozetes fuscipes
ATATATTTGGATTCAGCTTGCCAAAATATTAATAGACATGCAACTTTCAAGTTGCTATCGAATTGACACTTTGAGTACCTTAATAGTAAGATCTAAAAAATAAACAAGAAAGATATGATTTGAATTATCATGATATTTTTTCTCACTTCATAACATCGAAAATAATTAATTGTGAATAACTTCCAACACGAAAATCCTACCTTTTTCATTGCCACCCTTTCTATTAAAGAATGCACCTATGAAATAATTGTATGTCAATAGCTTATAAGCTAGGTTATTTTAAGATTACCTTAACGTTAAATCGTATTCTCCAATAAATGGAATGTCTGTTGTGTTGAGAATACGATATAAAAAATGAATTCAATATTTTGTATAATTTGTTCGCAGAATAGGTCACTGAAGAGGCCGTGAATATAGTGATAAGAAAATAATAACTTGATATAATTGCTGGAGGAATAAGAGCAAGGCGAAATAAAAGTGGACTTGATGTAAACATGATTACATAAAGATAGAATACAAGTATTATGCCAGTTATAAGCCAATACCCCAGCAAATATTTTGAATAAAATGTATTATATTCACTAATCTCTGAATATAACGAATCAAATGACTGAAGAGTTTCTCTGATTCTTATAAATCGTTTGAATTAACTATCAACTTTATTTTAAAAAATATTAATGTAGCTTGGGCATCCCTGCTTTTATTATATTTCATTTAATTTATATTATTTTATAATTAGCTAATTTAATGGTAATCAGTCAATAATAAAAAAGAACCCTTGTCTCTTTAATCATTTAACATATTTAAAAAGATTACAACATGTGCTTCGAAAACAGTATTTTTCCCTTACATATCCTTTACCTTAATAAACTATTACAAGTCTTATCGCGTTTATAAGCAGTGATGGCCAAGTTCCTCCAACTCATTGGGTATAAGGGTGGGAATTTTTGTAGGTGAAAGGTAAAAAAATGCAAAGGAGAAAGAAAGGTGGAAAATTTTCCGGCGGGGAGGGTCTTGACCCTCGAACTCAAAGCTCAGGAAGTATTTGAGCTATACCCCCTTCCGCACCTCTGGCTATACCCTCTTTGATCATCATTGATTTATACGTCTATATAACGTTTTCATTTCTTGTAATTACATGTATTATGTAATTAATGAATTTATGAATCTCCCATAGGCTTAGTCGTTAGATATTTCGCGAGATCAGTTACTTTATTTTGTATTTAATGATATTTCTTACATTACTGATCTTTGTCATTTAGTAATACAAGTGCTTATCAAATGAAAAATTCCCAAAAGACTATATAAATGTAATGTATTTTATTATAAATAAATTATTTTAAAACATTCTATTAATTGTTAGCCAAAAAAATATGTGGATTAGAGGTAAAAAAATATTAATCTAGTCTATTATAAAATTACTAGAATAAACTTGATTTCCTTCAGCAGTGATCCTTCTAATCATCCAAATATTAAGTGGAGTATTTAGTGACTGTCCACCCACAAATATTTTCCCATGCAGCTGTCGAAATAATAGTTTGTCATGT
This sequence comes from Fuscozetes fuscipes, assembly GCA_034702105.1. Lineage (NCBI taxonomy): Eukaryota > Metazoa > Arthropoda > Arachnida > Sarcoptiformes > Ceratozetidae > Fuscozetes > Fuscozetes fuscipes. The sequence continues at coordinate 1,548 of JAQGCS010002471.1, forward strand.
GGAGGACACTTTGAGGAAGGAGACCTAGTACATTGCATTGAACAATTGAGTAACCAGTTATCTGAAAAGGAGAAACATTTTTCATCCTTTACCCTTGGTGGAACTTCATTAACATCGTTACCAAAATATTTATTAAAAGACTTAACGTTTGACAGCATATCAATTGTTGGTAACGAAAAATTGAGAAGAATTAACAATGATACTTTTACCAAGACCAATTTTGTAACAAAATCGATTAAATTTATGAGTAACATAAATTTAAACCAAGAGCCATCAGGTTTTTTTGAAACATTGAGCAAGTTTGTTAACTTGGAGGAAATTGTAATTGGTAATCAAGGGTTTGATATGAGAGAGATTCCTGCGAATGCGTTCAGGCCTTTAAATGGTCATCAAACCAAGTTAACTTCAATCAGTATTGGAGAAGGCAACTTAAATTCAATTGGAAAAAGAGCATTTTATTACTTGAATTCTTTAAGAAATATTCGGTTTGCCCATACTCGTATTAATCATATATCAGAATATGCGTTTGAATTTGAAGAGAGGTCAACTAATCGTTTAAACCTGACATTTTTTATGGACTACTCTTTAACTCCTTTATCGTTTAGTATGAATTCTTTGAGCATGATAAGAAGACCAACAAACTTTTCGCTTGCATATTATTCGAGCCATGGTCAAACTCCTTATTTCCCATACTTGGCCGAAAGAGTATTCTTGCAATTTGCCTTGCAAGAAGAAAATTACTTTCATAATTTTAATATTTACATCGATTGTACTGATTGTCGCAACGCGTGGTTGAAAGCATATTCTAGTTTGATCAAGAAAGATTTTAATTGGCGTTGTATGAGTTGGGCGCCTTTTGATGATCCGACAAATTTTAATCAATGTGGAATTTACAATTAAAAATTTAATTAAATTATTTGTTTTAATGTAATCACAAGACAATAAACAATAGTTTCGAGGCATTCAATAAAAAGTTATTAAGTTATTATAACGCCTTTACTTCTTTTAGTTAGCAAGTTGGAAGTTTTAGTTGATAAATAATTTTTCTTACCTAAAAACATATTCATTAGTGTGACATTCATAAGTGACATTCCACCTTGATCTTCATAAAAACATTGTAATTCTATTAATTAGCCATTTCAATTGTAAACAAAATGATCATTAAAAATAATTATTTTAGGAAATGTTTGTAAATGTTTGTAGGAAATGTATTAACCTTGTCAATTAGAGATGGTATAGATTTTCTCGTGTTATACTGTTTAATAAGAAGTGTTTATAATACATAAATTATATGTTAACACAACATTCGCATGTTGTAGTGTATTGGGTGAATGTTCCTGGTAACAACGCGCTCAATGAAAGAGATGAGAAATAATTAAAAATCTATAAACAATATTATAAAATATCAATTTTTACTTTCAATTAATTTTTACATTAAATTAATAATTTTGGTTACAATTCGTGTGTATTTGAAATGTTTGTTGTGTTGAGAGTAAGACACAAACAATGAATTCAATGTTTTGTAGGATTTGTTCGCAGAATAAGTCACTGAAGAAGCCGTGAATATCACGAAAATAAAACAAAATGCCCAGAAAATTATAATGTAGAGCAATATGATCTTGCCACAAATTGTTACAGAAAAGTAAGCAACAACAGGGATGGCCTATCTGGACGGCTTTAAGGGGTCTAGGGAGTAGATTTTTGAATATTAAATAAAATTCGACACATTATTAGGTGTTTTATTAGCTGTTTATTGACTCATATGAATATAATCAAGGTTAATGTTGGAAAATAATGACACTACTATTTTAAATAGCATATTTTCAAAGTTAGCCATAATAATAATAATAAAAATTATATTAATGCTGATAGTTTTTTTTTGATATTATACAAAAATTAAATTAAAAATAAAACTTATCTAGCAATAGCACATCTATTGTTCATAGCTGACAATTGAGGAATTAGCATCGTATTTTCTGAAGTTCATCAGGATAGTTTAGCCAATGAGCCATAAATAATCACATGTAATGCGAAAAAAGTATTTATGTCCTGGTACACTATATAATTATTACATACAAATGAAAAACTGCAATTTGTTAAAAACTATTTTCGAGAACTTAATTCAACATTATTTGAATGATGCAGCAATTTTCAATTAAATTATTACAAGGATATGAGAAAAATTATCAGTTTAAATTAATGCACACCTATGTTTACATACCTCTGTATAGCCAACATGACCAAGTATGAACCTATAATTTAATCATTAATTCCCTGAACACCTGGATTTTTCAACTAGGGATGCGATATATGATAAATTAAAGTAAATTAAAATTGACTTCTTACATTTTTGATAAAGGTAACAGGGAATTCCGAGACCCTGCTCATATACTTAAAAAATATTTGACAAACAGATGTGCAGACAAGCATTTCATTCCAAAATACAATATTATTGTTTACGCAAACATTTTAATCAAATGAGTCATTAATAACAAGTTTTAACACATATTGTTTCAAACGTAACACTCAATTGTTTGTCTGATTTCTATACCTGTTCTCCTTATATAAGGGTTCACATAATTATTAATACAATAATTCAAAAGGTTCAACAAGCAAATAAAATGGTAAAAATCGTGGCAACACTTCTAATAATTGGTTTGTTTGGATCCGTCCTCTGCTGTCAATTCGACAACGAGTGCACAATCAATGGTGCGGTACATCGCTGTGTAAATGGTATGTGCCAACAGTCAGTAGCGTCTGTATCATCATGTACAAAGGACCTGGACTGTCGTGAGAAAGGCATTTACTACGCATGCAAGGGTGGACAGTGTGTTCCGGCTGATAAAAAGATTTGTGTCTCCGACGAAGATTGTAAGAAGAACAGGTTCAATAAGAGATGCAAGAGCAATCACTGCTCAATTTTTTAGAGTTTTCAGATTTAATAATTAATTTTCATTTAATTATTTATAATTTATTTTAATATAGAATTTGATTTTGTTTTCGAAGTTAATTATGTCTATAATGTTATTGATTTCACTCAAATAAATTTGCATCTAGTTACAAATTCTTCCATTCGTTTAGCCTTTGATTCCATACGAAGAACTTAAAATCAAACTATTTATCAAGCTAAATGTAACTAATATGTAAAGTCATTTTTAGATTACAAGTTAATGATCGATATAGATGTATATTGATATTATGGATATAAATAAGATTAAATTGGCCAAGGTTAATGACTGAAAATAAAGAGACTATTATCTTAAATGACCAAAATAATAATAATTATATTAATACTTTTTATATGTCTACCTCTCCCCCTTGGGCATCCCTGGTATATGTTATATACATTTATTTAATCAAATTTTATTTATTTACTGTCATTTCAATAATTTTAATAAAAAGCATTGACATATAGACTACAATCTGCAGAAAAATGAAAAATATTTGCTAGTGACAAATTACTGATAGAAACATTTTACCTCGTAGAATCTAGAATAGTTGATTGTGAATAACTTCCAACAAGTAAACCCCATTTTCCTCTCACCAACGCGTCCAATAAACATCATGAGCTATAAAAATAATATAATTATCAACTATTCAAGGTGAATATATTTACTTTTAGTTTCATTGATGTTTTTGAATGTTTGTTGTGTTGAGAGTACGACACAAACAATGAATTCAATGTTTTGTAGGATTTGTTCGCAGAATAATTCACTGACGAAGCCATAGATATTACGAATAGGAAACAAATTACCCAGAATATTAATCCATAGATAAAAACTAATTTGACCACAATTACCATGGAAGTAAATAAAACAGAATGAAGCAAAACAACAATATATGAGCTAAATATGAGCCAAAATATAAGTAAGAATTTCGACCAAAAAGTAGTGTTGTATTCATTGATCTCTAAATACAAAGAATCGAATGATTGAAGAATTTTTCTGATTCTTAAGAATTGTTTCTTTCTCTTCATTTCCAATAGATTTTGATTCAATCGATTGAGTTTTAGTTTCAGATATAAACACATTATATAGAAACAGAAGAACTGCATATCAATTAAATTGAATACATAGAGGATTAAAAAGAGTGCGAAAATGCCGTTTGGAAGGCCATAAAGTAGGCTTTCCAATGGTGTCGAATAGAAATAGTATATTGCAATTCCACTGAAGAGTGTGACAATTGGCATGAACCAATTATTATTTAATTCCAAGAATTTTAATCGAAATATTGTTTTCTTTAATAACTCTTTAATCTCTTTCTGATGCAAGAGACCAAGATTATTGGGTGGAATCAGACCCGACATCATTTGGAACACACGAAGAAATGTCGCATTTATACCATTCCTGTAGTTATTGTAATAAATCATTTGAGATGTTAGGGACAGTATCGCGAGTAAAGACAAAATTATTGCCAGCTGAGATTTAATTCCAATGAAATTACCAAAAGAACCTAGTGCTCTCAATAAGTAGTCGTTATCATCACTTATTGAAATGATAGCCATCTCTTTAATCAAATACATTGAGACGAATGTGAAAATAATTAATGGATTGAAAATCTTCGGTCTTTTGGGTCGATCTCTAACTGATGTCAAACACAAACCAATTCTATAGAGAATATCGTCAACCGATTCAATCACCAGTTCTGGAGGCAAACACTTATTCACATCAATTGCAGACATTATTTTAGATAAATTGATAGGAATTTAAGGTTTAAAAATATGCCAAGATGTTAAACTGAAATGGAAAATATTATAATTCTGTTGTTCTGAATGTTATGCAAACAATTTATGGAAATATTTCTTAATATTAATCGATACATCATTATATTATGCTTATATATTTATGTTTATATTATATTATCATCATAATATGTTTATTGACATGAATGTTATCAAGGTTAATGATTAAAATAAATGATCCAATGAACTGGAAATATTCATTGTTTTGCGATAATAATTAATATAATGCTCTTATAATGATTGTCTCAATTTATTAGTAATTAATTTCACTTCTTATTAGAGAAAATCTCATTAAGGAAAAGTTTATCTTGTCACGTTTATCTTCCCTTAATATGGAGGTCATTTATTGAACGCGTCGCTGAGAAGGTGTGCTCTTCGTGTTGGAAGTTATTCACAATCAACTATTGTGTTGTCCAGGTTGTACGAGGTAAAATATTTGATTGGTAACATTTATATAAAGTCATATAATTTATGTGTTTCTCAATTGTCTACAGATTCTGATTCTGGTCTTTATGTCAATGTTTTTCAACAAAATCCTTGAAATGACACTAATTAACTGAACACCTAGATTACATCTAGTAATTAAGAAAAAGCATCTAGCAAAAAAGGTATGTAATTTCTGACAAACAATAAAAATGTCCATGAAATTTATTCAAACATTTAAAAAATATAAAGAAAAAATGCCTAGAAATAAGTAAACCTTACTGAAAGCTTACCAAGTTTATAATTAAGATATTCATAAAACATGTAATTATAATGAATTGCATTTAAATCAATTGATTAAAGATTATTTTATATCGTTCATTTATTTAAATTTTAACTTTATCATTTAGATTTCAATTTTTGAACTACAATTTTTGAAATTTGCCTGATCATTTATGCCTTTTTTATTTGAACATTTTAAAGCGTTAATTCTACTCTGAATACTTTTATTCTTTTGGAGCCAAACATTGCGACAGTCGTTGCAATCGAGCACTTGAGCTGTGAATATCCTGTTCACTTTGTTTTCCATTAAGAAAGAAAGAAATGTCCTTTCTTCTAAATATTGAATATTATAGTCATTATTTGAGTCAATGTAGAGATATGTCGGTCTGTTTAGAGACAAAAAGGCCTTTTCAGAAATGTTGTGGTTTTTTATAAACTTGTTTATCCAGATATCCAAATATAATATTTGATCAGTGTGATTTTCAAATGAAAAAGCATTAGCTGGAACAAATGAAATTTCTGTGTCCAGAATTTGCAATGAAAATAATGAATTCAAATTGAAAAATGCTTTTTCACCCAGTTCTTCAAAACTCTTACCCACAATAAGTAATGAACGCAACTTATCTTGGGGACCATTAAAAGGTTTAAATGCATTTGAAGGGATCGCTCGTATATTATTGCCATTGATTGCAATTGTGCTTGCATTTTTAAACTTGCTCAGAACTTCGAATATTGAGTTATCAGGTGAACTTAATTTTTTATTATTATAAATAGTAATTGTATCAGTGACCAAGTTCGTTTCGTTAAATGTATTTTTATCAATTGTTGTCAAGTTATAACAGCTATCGATATATATTTCTTGAAAGGTGATTCTTCTGAAAGTATTTGCTTTGATTTCTGTTATAAAAGTGTTGTTTAAATGGAATCGATGGAAGTGTTTCTCATTTTGTGATGCATCCAATGTCTCGAATATCTTTGCTAGATTCAATTCATGATTTCCACTGCATAAAATGATATCATTTTCACATGTACATGGTGCTATTAAATTACTCTGTGGACATATAGCAATTGTACCAGTCACAAAAACAATTAAACTTTTCATAAGATTATAAAACATTTTGTTTAACAATATTAATTTCTAAAATATTAAATTTTTCATCTTGAACCAATAGAGAACACAATAGAACAATTTAATTCATAAAAATTAAAAGTTAACTGGTACAAATCACCAAATAAAACACCAGCTTTTAGACTGATAACTACATCAGGTATATTCACATAACTATCAAAATCTGATAATTCCTAACCTATTACTTAAATGATATAAACATTGAAAAATAAACACATTAATAAAGTTACCTTAATGCATAAGTTTTATATCAAGATCAAAATTTCTATTATGGGATTATTCTTGAAAGTAGAAAGGTTGCATTTTTAATAACTGTTTAATTATAACTAGATTGAGCCAAATATTACTAAATTCAAGGAAACTTTAAAAACAATTTTATCTGAATTTAAAACTGTAATCAACAGAATTAAGTACTGATATATCCAGCGTTCAATTGATTAATTAATCGGTTGCTGAATCGACCAGGCTTAACATTATATACATTGTTATCTATGTATTCATTGAAGGAGCATGTATAAATGTTAAAGTTACTTTTTTAGGCCTTTGGATTATAAATTTTTTCGAAATGTTTCAATAGTTGTTAGTGATTATCTAATTTTAAGTGAGTTGTATCTTATCTAGCACAAGTTCTTTGTATGAAAACAATTTCAATTCATTACTATATAATTCGAGTATTAATTAGTTTATAAAAATAATACAATAAATAATTTAACAGGTAAAAATGTCTTATTTGAATAATTAAGGATTTAACATACGATTTGATGTATGTTTCAATCTTATTTTACAGCAATGAACAGGGTTATAATTGTAGTTTTGACACTTCTGGCTTCAGAAGTATTTTGCGAGTGTCCATTTAAAGAAAAGCTGTCACCATGCACATGCAATGACGATATCATCAAATGTGAAGGCGATTATGAATTGAATTTATCGCAAATGTTTCAATCGTTGAGAGACAACACAACTCACACTCAAAAGCATTTTAAAGAATTTCATTTAATAAATAACAACAAAATTCAATTATTGGAAGAAAATGTATTTAACAACTTTACATTTGACCGGATCATTATTGAGCACTGCACAAACCTTAAAAATATTCACCGAGATGCTTTCACTGAAACCAATTTGGTTACCGATAAAATAAACTTACATAATAATTATCGACTCTCATCACCTGATAATTCAATATTCGAGGTATTGAGTAAATTCAAAAATGCCTCGATGATATATTTGATGTATAATAATATTACTGAAATTCCATCGAATGCTTTCAAGCCATTGAATGGTTACCAAGATCGCCTGAATTCCTTGTTTATATGTGGAGGTTATTTAACTAAAATAGGTGAAAAACCTTTTTATAATTTAAACTCATTATCAGAGCTCCACATTTGTGATACAAACATACCTTACATTCCGTCCAACACTTTTGCATTTGAAAAGAGTTCAAATCTCACCATAAATATTGATATTCATGAAAACGAATTCAATGTTGGATTTAATATTTCAAAAAATGCATTCGACTCTGTAAAACGACCTGTAACATTGTATATGGATAATTTATATAATCAAGCCTATTTGGATGAAAATGTTTTTATGCCATTCTTTTTACTAAATACGAAAAACCTCATCAAAACCTCACAGGTGTTTGATTGCAAGGATTGCCGTAACCTTTGGTTACAAAACTCAATATTTCAAAAAAGAATAATAGGTTTGAAATGTGATAATGGAAGGGATATTAACGATGTGAACAACTTTCCTTATTGCAAAGTTAGATTTGAGGCTGCATCATTTTGAAGATGAGCCCAATTAATTGTATAAATCTATTGAATTATAGAACTATGAAATGATGTTTATTGTAAGGCGGCCATTGTGTAGCCAAGAATAAGTAGCTAAGTAAAACATTAGAAATACAATTATTTACCTTTTAACCCGGGAACAGCCATGTGGACGTAGAAGGGCCAATTAGTTATAAATTAGTTAATATAATTAAAAGGACAGC
>JAQGCS010002472.1:0-10117 GCA_034702105.1 Fuscozetes fuscipes
CTCTCTCACACACACACACACACACACACACACACACACACACACACACACACACATTGAAATAAAGCGAAAACGAATGCATTAATCATTTATTTAAAACCGAGTTCTCTATCAAAGCATATATTTTTTTATTCAAACAAAACATTCGATTAAACCTTTAAATGAGTTTTAAAATGAAAATACCAGTCGGGAGACGAACAGAGGGACGGCTCTGTACTTCAGTTTCCGAGTTTTTAAATTCAAATTATATACGAAATATTATTATTCAAACAAATTATGTTTTGATTGAAACCAAGAAAACAAAACAAAAGAAAATTAAAAATAAACTGTTTTTGAAAATGGATTCAGTGTTTCGATTGACTCAAAATGAAATCAAATCTGAATATAAGGAGAGAGCGATCCAATCGATTGACTCCGTTTTGATTCACTCTCTCTTTTCTCTAATCATTTAGTTATGGATTTTATTATAAGATTTTTATTAGAATTTGATATTTAGACCAAACAAACGGCTCCCGGTTTTCAGTTTACGACACGTTTGGTTAAAGCCATCGGTCGGCACCGGATGTTATGTTTTGGTCATTTAATCGTTTTATTTGAAACCAGATTTTATTCTGATTTTTGCTGCTTTTTGTCCAAAATTGTCGATTAGTGTCACTTCAAACCCAACTGAAACACAAACATATATTCAGACAAATGAATGCAATAAAGAAATAAATGGCAGACAGACCTGGTCCAGCCTTCATACATGAGCGCCAAATTCTCCACGTCCATTGCCTCCTTAAGGACATGATTCACCTGTTCAATGACACTAATCTTTTTGTTCTGATCCGGGTCTTTGCCGTCCAACTAATAAAAGATATAAAAGTTAATCAATGAAAGAGGAAACAAATGTTTAAGTTTACCTTCATTTTGACTTTTTTCCAAACATTAGTCGCATAAGTGTTTCGTTTAACTGAAGACGAATTCTTAGGATTCGATGACTTTTTAGTTTTGTCTTTTTCTGAACCTTTTGATTGGTTGGAAACATTTGAAATTCTGGAAGCGCTCACAATGGCTGAGTCGATAAGAATTATGTCCTCTAAAGCGTTAATTCGCGTCTCATTAGCAGAAAAATCATCGGAAATTTTCGGCCAATTATTCTGTCTTTCGATTTGTCTGATTCTAGTGTTAAGTCTAACGATTGCTTCAGAGTTTTCTTTTTCCATTTGATGTTTAGGAATTAGTTTTCCCTCTTTCGCTAATTCGGAGATACGAGCGCCACCATAAATGGCACCGGTATAGCCTTCTTCGTGATCGGGAGTCCAATCGATAAGAGGGTCATAGACGAATGCTTCCAAAAGAGTGAGGAGAGTCTCTTTGCCTTTGCGAAGCACTCGTAGAATATGTTCACACGACATACGAAAAGTGCCCTCAATTCCAGTGATTCCAAAAGCGTTGACCATATTTTGAGTCAAACGACAGGACACTCTTTCTGGCACTCGAAGAGTCTTTCCCTTTTCAAAGCAGATGTTATAATCGATATGAATTACTTCACCAGTGCTTAAATCTAATAGAATATTATCGAGATGTCTATCCCCTAAACCAATGATATACCCAATCATAGACATAACGGCATTAGAATATGTAAATGTCTGAGTTAGTCGCCAGTAGTCGTATGTATTGATGGACGCACACCACAACTCTTTAGCAATCAAATCAACGGGAGTTTCTTTGATAAGTTCCTGCAACACTTGAACCAATATTTTTGAAGGCCATTCGCTTCGAGTCGTTCCAATTATTCCTTTTGTGGCCAATTTCTTACTGAAGATCTCCGACGGCTTATATACGCTGTCATTGGGGCCAATATTCGCAAGATTTTGAAGTGTTTTGTTTGGAGAGAGGTCTCGATTTAAAATCCATTTCTTATAGAAACCATAGAGTGCTTGTCCGCCGTCTACCCATTGAATAAGACCCGACTTATTTCCGAGAGGAGTGACTGAATAATGTCGAGCTCTGTAATGAACTCTTTCCTGTTTGCTGTTATCATATTTGATAATCATTTTGTTGACAATTGCCAGGAATTGCATAATCCGTTCGTCCAGATGTAGGTCTTCGTGACCTTTGAACAGATATGTGTGTGGTTTTCCATCAGAGCCGTAAAGAATGAGTTTTTTGGGTTTAGTTTTCGTGTGTAAAGTCGTAACTGTTTTGCAGACGCGTTGAATCGTTATGTTAGTGCCCGCAGTACTCGAGTGAACACTCAGTCCCGGCATAGGTATTACTGTGTTTTCAAGAGTGGCCAAAATGGGACTTATATTATCCATAATGAGTTGGGAGCGGCCATTAGCCGCCATCATTGCCTTCTTCTGTATTGTTTGCAGTAACTGCTGATAAGTTGTTACGATCTGTTGCGGTTGAGTTGGATCTAATGGTGATCGAAGACATTCAATGGTATCAGCGATTGCTTTACTGAAGCATCTCTGAAACCATAACTCGTGAGGCGTTTCCGGAGTTTCGTTTGTAATCAATTGAGTCAATTCCAAGAAGTAAATGATTCGGCGGAAGAAAATGTTGTGCTTTTCTCTTATGATGAAATCTTTGTCTTCTTCTGACAAAAGATTATTTGATTTAATTTTATCGACTTCTGATTCAAAGACAGAAATCTGTTTTTTGAGTTCTCCCAAATGGTTTATAAGAGTGCCGATCCACACCTCATCCCAGAGAACAGTTATTCGACGCAATTCGTGAACAAATGTCTTCGTCTGTGAAATCAATTGTGGGTTTTGTTGACTCAAAGTTTCCACGAGTGCTGCGTAACAGTTCTGCATTAGGGCTGACTCTTCTTCCTGTTCATTGATGACAGCGTCCACATCAAAGTCCTCATCAAAGTTGTCATCAAAACTCTTTCGAGGAATTGTATCAAATAAATACTCGTCTTTTTTGTTAGTGAGAGAGCCGGCCACTGCTGGGAATACTATCAGATGCGGGGAATCCCTCCCTATTCGACACAATAAGTCACTAATGCTTTGGCGTACATAATGTTCCGGATGATTGAGTCGAGAAAACAATTGCAAAATAATGTTCTTCCACGGCTCAGTAGGTGTGTTGGACAGCCCTACTTCAAGAATTTCACGCATTTCTGGCGCATGTTTCAGTATGAGTCGCAATAGTCTAAGTGTGGCGTTTACTGACTCACAACCGGTGTGTCCACTCATTTGCAAGTATTTGAAATAAGAAGTGGCGGACAGTTTGTAGAGGGCGTATGCGTTCTCATCTTTACTGATACTCCTGTGTTCGAGTTTGTCTTCTTCCAAATCAATGAGTTTTCGGCCCCATCTGTAACTCCAGGCACCCAAAGCATACCATGATTTGGCTAAAGCCGGATAATTGTTGACACTGAATAATAGTAACTTTCCAATCAAAGAATCTGATGGACCCAAAGCTTGTTCGCAATGAGTCAGGTCATCATAACGTTTAAGAAGTAATGAAAGCGCCGGATGTGACACAGAATTAAGATTTTCGACATATTTCTGGTCGGACTGCAAGTATTTGACTAAAGTCAGGAGCGATCGCGACATCGTTTCCATGTATTCATCATTTTGTTTATCTTCAGAATTGTTGAGCAGATGTGACGTACAGTTCAGAAGTGTGTCGATGGCAGCCCTGGAGTCTCCAAAACTATACATAAGTTTAGAGCCCTCCCACTGGAATTTAATAAGTTTGGCCGAACGGTTGGCGCTATTGACGGCTTCTTTTATTACTGTAATTAGTGGTGAGATATCATTCACTTTGACAGAAACACAATTCGTAATTAGTTGCTGTTTGGCTGATTGGAGAGCACAGGTGTCGGCCGCGTATTGCAATAAAAGTGACTGCGAGAGTTTCAGGTTCTGCTGCTTTCGGGCAACTTTTGCAGAAATATAATTCAATTCATTGAAGGAGTCGTTGAAAGAGTTGATTGTATTGTTTGTCATCTTTTCAGTAATTTTGTGATAAACGTTGGCCCAAATCATAGCATTGACTAAAACACTTGCGCTTGAAGAATGAAAACCATTAATAGGACTCAGAGGCGAGACTTTTCTCATGATTTTGGAATCACTTTTAGTGATATTCTTCACTGCGATCGCATTTCTGTGCAAAACATTCATAAATGGATTTTCTACAGAAGGACTGCATAATAGAGGAATATGAATGAGTGGATCAATACTACTATCGATTAAGTCTTCAAATTGTTTTTCCAAACTTTCAGTCGGGTTATCAAATTGTGAGACACATAAGGAGAACAACTGTGACTGCGATTTGTGGTACATTGCGTTCGTGTCCCACAAAAGACTACTTCCGTTATTTTCTATTACTTTTGATTGATTTGAAATATCGTTTGGAAACTCTGACAAAGACTTCAAATATTTATAATCAATATTTCGACTGAAAAGAGAGTTATTCGAGATTTGGTTCATTTGATTACTCCATTGAATCGCTTCATCGAATCGGCCGACACTCAGATAGCACTGAACTATTCGATTACTCAGAAAATCAGTTCTGTGCGACGACTTTTCCTCTTCAGGTGTTGTTACATCAGTATAAGGAGACTGTGCTCGGATTCTGTGTATTGAGTCGTACTGATCCAAAGCATTTTCAAAGCGTCCGTTGGCCTCTTCTGCCGCTGCTTTGATCCAAAGATATTTGAGTCCGAGTGTTTGTTTGGCCCAAATGTAATACCCCATCACCGCATCGGCTGACTCTAATTGAATGAGGGCTTCGATTATCAAAATTAAAATTAACTCCAAATCATTTTTGCTCTCTTTCTTCGAAGCTATGATTTCCCGCAACAGTTCCTGCCCATGACGGACAACAGTGGCCGGTTCACCACATTTGAGTGCAATCAACATAATTGACATTCTATTGCGTCCAATCCATTCGGCACAGGTACCCCTATTGGTTCTAAAGAACGTTTTGGCCACTTTAGGCGTAACGTAAAGCCGCGAAGAATTGCCATCAATTGCATTGTAAACCAGTTTCTCCATGTTTTCCATCAAAAGTAATAGCATCTGAACTTTAAGAGCAGCCGAGTGCTGATCTTCTTTTGCTTCTGATAGCGATCCTTGGATTTGTGCCACTCTTTTCTTTATTGAAGCTTCGATTTTGGTGAAAGTGTCCTGAGGTTTGCCTAAAGGAGTGCGCAATCGGTTAGAGATGCAGTACTGAACCACTTCCCAACAGGACCAAAATATTTGTGCACTTCTGTGACTATCGAACACTTGTGTTATATTCAGTGGATTCGAGTTTTGATGATTTTTGCCCAAAGATTGCGAGCCTTTAATTGGGTTGTCATCACTGAGACAACAATGAAACCATCGCCTCAACCATTTGTTGTCATCTGATTCGATATCATTCAGAATATACGAAATGATTGCTCGAAAACAATTTGATGAAAAAGAAGAGGACGGGTCTCTCTGCATGAGTGCCATTAAAGCTCTTCGTATTTGTTCAGGATATATAAATCCTTCTCTCCTTTGAATTATGTCCGGACCCGAAAATATTTCCAATTCTTTCGATTTTGTAACCGATGGAAGAATAGCCAATAAATTGGAATAACTTTTCTTAATATTGTCATCGATGTGTCCGATATGCAGATGACATGATTTTCGATATTTTTCGAAAGCATTCGACAAAACGATATCCGGATATGACTTAATCACTGATTCCATTACTTTACAGCTTTTGATGCAAACATTTTTATCTTTAGAAAAGGACAGATCAGCGATGGTCTCAATTAGCGATATCATCTGATTGGATGTGCTTAATAAGTGCTGATGAGAGTGTGAACATTCCAGTATCTCAAGCGTCCAATCGATACAAAGTACAGCCGTTTGATGTCTCACAGACTTCAGTTTGAGGACAGAAATTAATAAATTTATAATATTTGACAAATGATTGGCGGAATGGGGTGTCATCGATGTATTGAAAAGAAGACCACTTGCATTGGGCTGAACAGGTGCTGAATTAGGAGGACTGCTGATCAGACTACTACTGGATATGAAGTGCATGTGTTTATTACTGTGAGAGTAAAGAATATATAGCAATGAGTAGTGAATTGTCTCATATTTTGTCGAAAGGCTTTCATTCGCTCGGTTTATAATATTGAGGATCAAATCAATAAGAGTTGGTCTGAGGGCCCACATCAGTATTAGTGAGTGCTTTGTGTTTGCAATCTCTACTAATGATACTAAGCTTGACTGCACAGCATGAATAGCCTCTCCTTCTCCATAATTTGATTCGAAATCGTCTTCATTCGGATCAACCGAAAGCACTATCTTTGATCCCAAGAGAATTGTGAGGGCGGACTCCATGTCAGACAGAATACAACGATAGGTTTCTTCCAGAATATCGACGCTTTTAATCGATAGTATGGAGTGATGTAAACCAAATAAACTTTTTTGGACACCATTTGATGGGTTGAATCTTAATTTTTGACACTGAGAACCACTGGTGAAAACTTTATTTACGAAATCGACGGGTAGTTCCACATTCATAGCTTTGGCGACAGTCCTCATCAGATCGAGAGAACTAATTATATACTTATTACTCGAGAAATCAAATGATTCTTGAATTTTGGCCAAATATAGGAGTAATTGAGGACTCAGAGAGGATAACAACTGTTTGAATGGAATGGACAGCGGGTCTACCGATTCTAATGTTAAACGAGAGCAATGATTGCTGGCTATTACTAAATCTTCTGAGTGTTTAATGACTATAACAGAGTTGACGCGATTTATGATAGTTTTGAGGGCTTCACTCAAAAAATCCCAGGTTATGGCTGGTGTCAAGTCTTGGGACTTGAATTTTTCCAGACTCTTCAAAACTGTTATATAAATTCTGATGAGAGCCGCCATTTTCAATATCTTCTCATCTGAAGACAAATTCTCATTAGTCGATCTTCGATTTGTTTGCATATTCTTGGGATGAATCAACTGAACTCTAGTTTCGTCCATCAATTCCTGATAAAAGCGCTCAAAATCTTCGATGAATTGTCCCAAAAGAGTGACCGTAAACTCGATGTCGAAGTGCCAAAAGTCTTTCAGAGATATTAGTGCGTTCTCTAATGGTTTAGTCATTACTTCTTTATGACATTGAGTGGAATCTAAGAGCCAACCGATGAGTATATCGATTACATCCCGAAAGTGTTGTTTCAATAGATTTGGATAATGTTTGGCAGCGATTAACACGACTTCTGTTATGGTCAGCAAAAGTTCAATATTTTCTGCCTCTTCTAACGCATCTTTCAATTTATTTAAAATTGAACTCATACTGTCTTTGACCCCTTTGCCTCCATTTTCTATTATTTTATGCAAACTCCTGAGTAAAACAATTCGAGTCTCATCAGTAACCGAAGTGTTGTATAAGTCGAACATCCAGTTGAAGAGTTCTCTCGAGTGATGAGACAAACAACTGCTGAACGCAATCATACATTCAATCAGTTCTTTGATTATATCCGCAAACAATTTTGTGGTCAATATTCTGGTCAGAAGACGCGTGACATCATCGATAACTCTACTAAACAATTCAATTCAATTACATTTGAGGTCAGAATCACACAAAGAGTCAAACATACCGCGGCTTTTCCACAACAGCTCTGGGGAAGGAACTGGTGCTCAATAGTTGTGTCAAGTCTTGCAAATACTTGGGCCACAACCGTTTCTCTCCTGTTTCGAACTGTTTCATACATATCTTCAGTTGCTTCAGATCCGATTGAACCGATGAAACTGTTTTGTGAAGTGGCGCTCCTTCGTAACCATTAGTTGAACGCGAATTATACGAATTGTTGTGATAACGTTCCTCATTCTGAGCGCCATTTCTTCTTTGAGTGGACACAAATGATCGCGAATTATATGACGAGTTATTGCTGTTATTCTGTCGATAATTATAGACCATATCTGTGACCAAACTATTCGATTCGTTATTTGATCTGTTTTTCTCGTTCTTCAAATAAGACATAATCTTCTTCGGTCTTCAGACCAATCATTCGAAACAAATCTTTTCTTTGGACTAAATTTAAGTTAAAATCAGTGAAAAGGGAAACGAAAGCGAAATTCAAATCAATATTCAAATCAATTGCAAAAATCGTTAAACAAAACAATTGTTTTGATATTTAATCAAATGATAGTATAGTTTGAAAACTAAATCATACGAATAACAAACCTTTGATCACATTTTGCATTAATTCAATCGGAAATCAAAATCAGAGCAAAAAATAAGGAAAATTCAATTCTAATAAAAACAAAATTAAAAGGAAATCGTCTGAAAATCGTATTGAATTCAATGTCCATTCAATGATCGTAACAATGGATCACTTCTTTAAACATATCATTGAAGCCATCGCTTAATAAACGTTTAATTATAGATTTGATTCAGTTTTAATCGAAACAAACATTTTATCTCTTTTTCATTCATTTATTATCTTTTCGTTCAATGAAAACACAAATAGGTTTTGGAGTCAAATAAGAGACACGACTGACATCTAGTTGTTGTCCACTCAGTGTTTGCATTGTGTTAGGGATGCCTCTAATACCACTGACTAGGGTTGAAAATTTAGCAAAATTTCAAAGTCCCTAAAGTTAGTTTAAATTTTAAAATTATGACTAAATTTTCATTAATAATTAAAAATTACTTCTGTTCACAAATAACTATATTTAGCATATAATTGAAAAATAATCTTAATTATGTTTTCAAACTATGAGGTATTCGACTTTAAATGGGTCACCCAAAATTGGCCTACACAGAATTGAGCGATAAATTATTGACTGAATATTATAATTACAACCGAGTAATATCTGAAATAAATGAACTAAAATTTAAATCTTTTTGCATATTAATTAGTTCCAACTTTCTCGAGAAATATTTTTAGGTAAAAATTATTTTGAATAGTTTTAAAATTATTGATAAAATGTATTTTTTAAATACTGTACCATAAGCAGTCAACTGAAATGAATAATTTTGAGTATAGATTAATACGTTTAAAATACAATGTGGGGTCAGGGGTGCGGAGACTGGTCGACCTCAGGGGGTCGCTCAGACCAAAAAATCAGAGGGGGGTATAGGGGGTATTTTCCTGACTCACCGGGGAAAACACAAAGGGTCCCTTTGAGGTTTTTCGGATTCTCCAAAATTTTGAGCGGGGGGGGGGGGGGTTCTTCAAGCTCAAAAACTAGGGGGTATTTGGGGTATACCCCCTCTCCGCACCCCTGGTTACCATTAAGGAAGGGAAAGAAAATAAGGCGGCTGCAAATGTTAAAAAGCAGCCATTTTCTTTAATTGTGATGTTTAATCAATTTAAATGACATAGAAAAAATTGTGTCTTTACATGTCTAGATAACGCTATATTACAAAAGTTTAGTTCCAAAATAAACTTTAAAATCGACACTAACCTTTATCCTAATCTTTGGCCTAAACTTTCCGAAAATTTAGCCACTCACAACCCTACCATTGATATTATTACCAGTGCCGTATTACAGGATAATTTACAAATCTATCATATTTCTGTCTTCAGTTGACTCATCATAAGTTTTCCACAATTTTGTTTGAAATTTCTTTTCAAGGAAATGAAAATCTGAAGGATTCACAAAAATTCCAAATAGAAAGAGCTAGTAACGCTCAAACACCAGTTATCAGTTCATTTAGCTTGACTATCTTATAAATTATTCAATACTTCAAACTTATAAACTTTACCATGATTTGGATTCATACTTTTAATTAGTTCATGGTACTTTATTTTTAGCAGATATTAGCAAAGGGGTCAAACCCTATGATTTCAGAAATACGTTAACTGTAATAAAAGTATGTGTGTTAAAACTAAGCACTTCAAGGTAATTCATTTTTGCTTTAAGAATAAATAACGAGTTTTTCAAGTTGGTCAATCATCTTGCCCTTTACATAGCCTCAAGGATTTGAAGAAAAATTTTGAGTAAATCTTGAAGTCGTTGAGCTTGCGCACCCCTGGATAATTTAAAAAGACCTCATGTCTTATTCTAAGAGAGTGTGATCTAAACTAAATTCAATTCCTATATTTCAATAGTTTCTTGGTAGTTGTGTGAGCACATTATTTCAAAATTATGTAAGAATTACTTACAATTGGGCACAA
>JAQGCS010002473.1:0-10116 GCA_034702105.1 Fuscozetes fuscipes
CTCATTTGACAAGCTTGAATAATTTTCAAAATTGATCTAGCTCAAATTTTCTTTCAAATTTAGAGAGTACTCAATCTATTATGGTTTGGTCTAGATAAAATTTTTTAATTTTGATTAGAAATTCAAAATTAACTTAAATTGAAATATTTTAAATTTTTCTCTAGGTCAAACTATAATATATAGAGCATCATAGTAATGATAACATTTGTTGGTGAGATTGAGTACTCTCTAAATTTGTAGAAAATTTGAGCTAGATCAATTTTGAAAATTATTCAAGCTTGTCAAATGAGATTTTTTTAACAAGTTTGTTGAGCCATTAAAACTAAACTACTGGAAATCAATATTTTATCTCTGCATTGGAAGAATGTAGTATATAGTTTTTTCAAACCCCGCCCACCTACCAACCGTGAGAATTTGGGAATACTCTTGAGTGACTTGAGAGAAGCAAATAATTTTTAATCATCGATGTAGTGCCTATTAATTTGGTCCAAAGCTTGTTTTTCACTACATCTATGAAATGGAATGTAGTATATAGTTTTGTGCGCGATAATCCTTTTCTTATACATTCATTTAAATACATGTTTTGGTTGACTAAAACCCCATTCCTATTCGGGCGGATATAAGCACTACTCAGACCATGTTTAAAAATGGAGATCCTTGGTCGTGACTTTGAGTGTAAGCCCCGAACTGACTTTCCTTTTTGTTGTCAATCTCTTATTATACACATTAACAATACTATAAATTGTTTTTTAACACATTTTTTTCTTGTATAAAGTGTGAGGTATTCCCATATTTTTGTTGAATGAAACATTAAATAAAACAACTCTTTGGCGGAACTCTTCTTGTTTTGAGGGCATATTTACTGAACGCGTGGATCAAAACAAGTGAAAATTCAAACACTTATTGTCTGATAGTGTGTCTCAAACGTAACATATAAATAAACTGAACTTATTGTCATATTTTACAGTTTTTTTAACACAAAAGTTACTGCAATTTTTACTCCACATGACGTTATAAATGTAGTGAAAAAGAGCTAGTTCACAAATGGGTTTACATATTGCATTCATTTAAATTGCGTTTCATTCTTGGATTATCAAAGAACATTATAAACAGGGATGGCAGGAAGCTCGACGGCTCTAGGAAAGGGGTATACAGGGTAGTTTTTAAAAAATTTCTAAGGGGTATATTTGTAATGTTAAACTTTTGGCAAAAGACCATGGCAGTAGTTTGGCCAAAGTGTTCAGATTTTAATGAAATTTGAACCATGGTTAAAGCATACAATGACATGAATAAATATGCAAAAATTATTCTAAGTTTATTATTTACTGAGATATTGACAATTTTATATCAAGCAAATATTTTAGAAATTATGTTATTTTTATAAAATGAAAGCTTATTTTTGTATCATTTACATTCTATTTATTGAATTATTGATAATATTGTTGATATATCAGGGTATATAATGACATTAAATGTTTTAGTATCATGTTTACTTTCATCGATAATTGTATTTTCACTGTCAATTTCAAACTTTGTTAAAAATCAACCTGATCCCAGAATAGTTACACAACTTTCTCTTCAGATTTTTATATAGATTAAAAAGGTCTATCAAATCAACCCTAGTGACTGCGTAACATGCTCATGGGAACATGCTCAAATTTATGTTCAAAAGTTTGATTCATATTTTTATGTCATAAGATAATTGTTTAAATTAATATTTCCTTTCAATTAATAATCTATTTGCTAATATCTACAAGGAGATTTTGAATTTTTTCAATATCTCTGTTAGTTTGGATGGAATTTAAATTTTAAGTTTGACACTATTTAATGATCTTGTGCAAAAGTGTTTATAGTTAGACATATAATTTTTGCATATTCTTTTATTACATATTTTATAGATTATGAGATCATCTAATTTGATTTCCTGAGCATGAAATTCAAAGCCTGCCATGGTCTTTAGAGGGGTCAAAATTCATGATCATTTTTTTTAGTTAGAGAGGGGTTAGAGGTTCACTCCCTCTTCTTGGCCACCTCTGATTATAAAAGCTCCTATTTTATTCATTTTAAAGTGTTCAATTTACGCAGGGATGTCCAAGATCGACGGGTGACTCTAGAGAGGTATCAAGGGGTTGATTTTTTGAATTTGTCGTCAAAAAATTTGCCACCTTGCTCGGCTTCGCAAAGCGAAAAACACAAAAGGGGAGTAACAATCATGATTTAGAGTTCTTTAATTAAATAAAAGATATGGGGTTATCCAGAGTTATATTTTGAGACGACACCAATGAAAATTGCCATGTGCTTTAAATGAGGGTGCTTTAATTGCCATGTGCAGCCCTAACATTACCGATTATAAAGTATCTGGTGTTTCACTTCATTACAAAGATTATTTCAATTTCTCTACATGACTTGATGCCATAATTGACAAAAATTATCATGTTTAAAATAGTATGATGTTTTAAACTAAGTGGAATGTTTCAACTAGAGATCAAGTACCGGTCTTTTTTAAACCCCGATTGACAATATAATTTGGTCATTTTTCGGATCGTGGATGAAGCTGTCACATTATTATTTTTGCTTAACTCGAGTTTTATAATTGTAAGAAATACTTGATTGAATGGTTGCAATATCTTATAAATTGTATTTTTAATCCGCTCCCTCTAATTAATATATACTTGTTATACTTTTGTAGATGAGCATTCTCCCTGCTCAATTTTAATAATTTTAACAATTTTAATAGTATGGGGAACTTAGAAACTGAACATGGTGGTCATATATAAAAAGTATGACTTTTCATTAATCTCGAAACCATTAATAGATTTTAATATAATTTTGAAATGAACTTGTACCCCATTTTTAGAATTAAATATACGAGACATTTCAGAAACTATTGGTTAGAACAGAAAGTAAACAAATAAAAGAAAATTATTAATTTCAAAATGAGATTTCAATATTGAATTCCAATAAATGGATTTACTGTACTTTTCCTACATCCATGTTCACTTTCTAAGTTCTCCATAAGATACAAATAATAAGTATACGCATCATATATGTCAGGCTCAAGGATATATTTCATGAGTTTTGCTTCCGCTTGTTTTATTTTGTCAATTTCACGATAATTGTCAAATTAGCTTATATCTATTTTATTTAGAGGTCATTTAATATAATGAATTTCTTAGAAGTGTTTGATTCCACCAAAACCTTTGCCTTAATGAGAAATTCTCTTATTGAGTGATCACTTATTTGGTCCAAAGTTAAGCATTGAATGCGTACAAACATTAAGATACCTTTACTAATATGCACTGACTTATAATCTTTACATCAGGGATGCCCAAGGTTTTTTACCCCCCCCCCCCCTGAGGTCGGGTACCTTCCGCACCCCTGCTATGAAGGCAAGAG
The DNA here is from genome assembly GCA_034702105.1 of Fuscozetes fuscipes. Lineage (NCBI taxonomy): Eukaryota > Metazoa > Arthropoda > Arachnida > Sarcoptiformes > Ceratozetidae > Fuscozetes > Fuscozetes fuscipes. The sequence goes on from JAQGCS010002473.1 coordinate 3,397, forward strand.
ATTCTTGTAAAACTTTATTTTATTAATTTAGCCCGGATTATAATTTAGATGAGATGTGCACATCATTAAAGATAGAGAACAGCTGAATGTACTGAACAGTTATTGAATCGCAAGTAAAGGATATGTAAATCATAACAATTGTGAAATCATAAACATTAAAAGGAAGTACACATATTTTTAGAGTTACCAAGCAGAAATTGGACGCCTACACCTCTAATGCTAAATTTTCGAAAAATTCTAGGGGGCTTTGCTTAATTTTTCGACTCTAGGGGCAACCCAACCTTGGGCATCCCTGCTTTACATGTAACATGTTATATAATGTTTAATTTTTAACCAAACACAAGCGTTGCACCTATTTATTGATTGCACAGTAGTAGTATAATTTTAAATTCATTTACATGTGAGTTGAATATTCAAGTTTGATGGTTTGGTTTGGTCACTAATAAGAGATTTTACTGTATATATTGGATTGATTGGTATGTAATGTGCAAACTAAAGCTGCGTTCGCACATATACTTGGGATCTTGGCTCAAGTCTCCTGCAAACCCGTTCTTAAGCCAAGTCTACTTGAAAAAGTACGTGCGAACGTGCTTATTTACTTGACCAATCAACACTCATTTCAACGTGAGCTCATAGCGAGCAGCTCTCTGTTTACATTTTGAATTAAAGGATTGCTTTGAATTTATTTTAATTCTGGATAAACACCTGAAAAACTTAAGTCAAATATCAGAACAGAAATTTGCTGAAGTCTACTTGGATCTCAGTAAAGTCAACTTGCTCAAGATCAAGTGCGAACTTGAGTCGAAAAACTGCGCTTAAGTCGCCTTTTTTGGTCAAACAAATTGACATTTGAAAAAACGTGGAAGGCATGAAAATTCTACATTTATCTTGTTTATTTTCAAAATGGCAAATAACTAAGTTTTTTCTCAATACCATCTTAGCATTCGCATTTATTTTATAATTATTCTAAATAAATATACTCATTAAAACAAAATTGGAGGTGTTATTCTGTCCTTACTAAAGGGTATCTTTTGACACTAATAATCCAGGGTAAATTGCTCTCTTTGACATTTTGAAATATTACTATTTTTATTTAACTCGATTTTTTTTACAAATGTATTTTTTCCAAATTATTTTTCTAATGATTCACAAGCAATGAATAGAAACTTCAAACTATTTGAAATGAGTGTGCACTAGATCAAATTATTTAAGAAATTCACCCAAAAGGATTTAGTACTGAATGGAATCCAAAACTTTGTTTTTTTAGTTATTTTAATCAAACAAATAATTAATAACTTATTAAGAATAATTTTTCAGTTCAAATAGATTTCAATCGAAAGAATGGTATTCTTCAGCAACTCTTCAACTTAGAGGTCTGGACAACAGATGGTTGCAGTGCTTTGCAATTATACTCTAAATATTTGCCGTAAATAAAAGATCGAAAAAACTTTAAATAATTATTTAATTGAAATGAATATTAAAATCGATGATACGTTTAGTCACTAAATGCATAAAAATTCAATGGAATAACGAATAGCAGAAAATTTATTAAATGATTTCATTCGAGTATTGATTTCTTTAATGCATTTATTATTTAGATGTGGAAACAAAAGGCTCTTCAGAGTTGAGATGTGAGTCAGTAGTTCCTATTCGTATACATATTGTTGTCCGAGTATTGAATCATTTCGGATAACCATTTGTATACGTAAGAGGAATGCACTGAAATTCTTCAAAACACAAAGCGTTGATTCAAAAGCCGAAACAGGATTGGGATGAGTCGAGCGATGGACTGCTCTTCTCAACAGACTTTGCGATCAGAGCTCTTTCGTTCACTTTTGTGATTCGGTGGCTATATTTTAATGGCATTTGGCGAACACCTTTTTAAATAATATATGAGCGCTCAGTCCTCTCTCCCTTTAGACAGTGATCAGGCTTTACGGGTGTGTCGTTTGCAGTGCTATAAAAATACCAAATTGTGTTATAATAGCGAATATGAATAACGGCTTAAATTTAAAATTGCTTTCGAACTGCAATAGAATTTTAATAATAAATATTTGAAAATATTTAAATTTTTCATCAAAATTATTGTCTGACAAATAAACTTTGAATTAAACTTTAGAACTCATTTCCAATGGACCTGACTATAAATTCTTCTCAAAATTTCAAAAAGAATTTATTATTCAAATATAAGATTATTGTTAACAAAGAATTTAATTTTGTCAACATTTGCATCCGAAACGAGTTTCACATTCACTCCATTTTCTTCTTAGTATTTCATCAAATATCTGATCAGTTATTTCATGAGAGCATTGAAGAGCATCGGTATGTGGTGTGTGGTATGTGGTATGTGATGGCCTTAATTTCTTTTCGCTTCTTAGTTTCACTTTAAATATTTTATCAAGCTCTGTTAATAAAAGAAGACATGAGAAACTTTAGAAAATTATAGCAAAAGAAAATATCTACTATTGACTAAGTTCAAAGAACTAGTCACTTTTATTCTTTAATTTGACTGAATCTTGGCTCAAATATTCAGTTAATTTTCATTTTTGTTAAACTTTCAAAATTAGCATTTTTTTATTTATCGGAATTGAATGCATTTTAATGGAACTCACTTTCAAATCAACCAAAACTTTGATAACAAGAAACCATTTTTCATAAAATTACTTTAAGTCAAATCATATTAAATAAGTCACAAAAGTTATAATTAAAGGAAATTATTTTTATTGAATAAATTAATTCTATATCTCAATAGTAAATTAATCAGATTTACAATCGTAAATAAATTTATAAATTTGTAAAAACGAGAGGATATATCTAGATGAGTCAGATAAATAATGTGTTTTTCAGTAATCATTGATAATATTAAAATAAGTTTAATTTGATTATATATCTTGTACAAAATAAAGAAACATTTATAGGGAAAATTTGGGACTCAACATTTAATATTATAAAGCAGATTAATATTGCCTTACTGATTTTAGAATATTTATCAAATGCAAGTATTTAAAGCTATCACAGCAAAAATCAAAGTGTATTCACAAAAACACTGACCAGGGACTTTGATCTATCTCACTATTACTTAATATCAAAAAAATATTAAAGCAATGGTAAACTTAACAAAGCAATATTGAGGATTCTGTCCATAGAACTAATCCAAGAGCTTTGAAAAATGTGATGAGTTTCAGTGATGGCCCTTTTTTATAGCTCTGATATTCTCGAGCATTGGTTGTTTGGCTTTATCTATGGTTGTGTAGCAAAGAGATATGCAAGGCACATTACATTAAAATCTTCTATATTTGAAAGTATTCAATATTAATAATGAACTGTAAATTGATGCTAGGTGCGATAATTAAAAAAAAGACCACCATGCTTATTTCGAAGGCTGTGTTAATCAGCAAAAGATCGTTAGATTTAAACCTGTTTCGGACAAAGAATAAAGATTTGATTTTGATGGCTCTAGGACTTTAAGATTAAATTTGACAGAAGTACAGACCTTGCACATGTCTTTAGGCAGAAATCGTTGCGAACGGTTATAGTGGAAATCGATTGCCCTCTTATGTATACTAAACTAAATCACATAACTTGGATATGGATATAGGGCTAAATTTTTACTCTTTACCTCCTGGTCCTAAAATGAGTTGCATTTTGAATGGTATGCTTTCATTTATATTCTGTGCGAACGAAAGCATAAAAATTAAAATTTTTAAGCGTTCGGAATATCGTCAGAACTAATGACACTTATATTGACATTTAAATTGAAGCCTCAAATACTCGAAAAACATTGAAATTTTCAATTTTAATGCTTTCATTTGCACAGAATATATCTGAAACAATGCATTAAAAGCGGACCCATTTTAGGACCAGAGAAAAGAGTGGAAATCTAGCCCTATATTCAAGTTATATGAGTTTAGTGTACATAAGAGTACAATCGATTTTCATTATAACTGTTCGCAAAGATATTGCTATACATTGGAAGATACGGCACACAATCAATACTGGACTGCAAGATATAAAAGCTATAAAAAGGGTCGTCACACAAACTCATCACTTTTTCCATAGCGTTGCCTCACATTCACATCCCTTCTATGCAAAGATTCTGAAAATATGTTGAGGTTATGGCAACTGCTTTATTGCAGCCAACTTTTTGACCCATGGATGTCAATTTGGTTTCTTGTTAACTTGCTAATATTCCATATTGAAGCCGATACTATTCATGAGTCGACATTTTGATCTTCAAATTATTAGTAATTTTATTGTAAGATATAAGTAAGAGCTGTAAATATTTATTTAATAGGAAAATGAATGCATGAATGACATCAATATTTCAAACAATTCAAACATTTTTACTTAATTTACATTTATTTTCAAATTATTTTATAAAATATCGAGTATTCAAAAGTTTGAACAAAATATTAGAGAAGAGATAATGGAATACAATATATGGACACAAATCAGAATATTTATTCAAAACAAGACATAAAAATTCAATGCGTTCTTGAGATTTGGTTTAATAATATGCCTGACTGGAGTCATAATATATCTAATAATTGAACATGCTAAATCGTTTGGCTGAATGCAAGTTTTGCCTTTGAATTAATGTTTTGATTGGTGTTCACATTAAAAATCGATTTGAGTTCTCATAAGTGCTGTAATTAAATTTCTCCAACCATTCAATTGAAGACTCGATTCGTGAGATCTTTAACTTTTTGAAAGACACTAAAAATGCCTTATTTTGTGATTTCAATGAAATTCTCAAACATTTTTTTTCTTTGAAATTTCATTCAATTAGAGATAATTTGAAAATTTCGATGGATATGATTGGACAGGACTGGACTCTTCTGATGAAATGGGCGATAAAGAAGTTCAACTCATTTATAGATTACATCAATCAATGTTTTATAGTTTATTATTAAACTATATTTTACATAATTAAGAGATGTTTAGCTCACAAATGATTGAGTGGTAAATGTATGGCATTTTCAATAAAATTTACAAAAAATAATTGGTTTTTACGAAGTTTATGTCAAATGAAACAAATGGTTGAGTTTGTGCTCAATATTAAGCGAAATTCAATAAATAAATGGCAAATTGGAGAAGAAATACCACGATATCTATTAAATGGAGAGTATCTACAATAGTTTATGTTAAGAGAAAAAGTGATCCAATCGTTTATATTTCAATTATTACCACAGAATTAGAGAAATGATTTGCATTTTAATGCATTTTTCAGACAACAATTAAACTGCACTAAAACTACACTAAAATAAGTTAAGAGTTATATAAAAGCCTTTAAAGTGTTTTAGAGTCTGACAAATAAGTTATTTAGAATTTTCAATTCATTTGTTACGATCAGAATTACGTTGAGATGTTTTCTTGCTTTTCATACGTCGGTTTTGAAACCATATTTTGACCTGTCTTTCCGTTAGATTCAAATTTCGGGCCAATTCCCACCGTTTTTGTTTTGACACATAAGCGTTGAATAGGAACTCCTTCTCGAGTTCTAGTGTTTGGAATTTAGAGTATGGCTTCCGCTTCTTTCGCACCGACACATGATGTCCAGAATTGGCCTGTGGGGCACCGGTCCATTCGAGGCCGGCAGCCGCAGCGGCATTGGTGGCCAGAAGTGCTGCGTGATGGTGCAGCACTGCTGCATGTGCATGATGATGGTGGTGGTGATGGTGCACCGCTGCTGCCAACGCGTCACCTGATGTTAAAATCATATTATAATCCTTTTATAAAATAATTGCAAATCTTATCAAAACATTTGATTAAAAGTATAACAAAAAGTAAAACTGAAAAAATGTTGAATCGATTAGAGAAGAGATAATAATTATGACACTAAAGATAACTAAAGATAATTTCAAACCATATTTGCTTTTTATAGTAAAACTGATGCCCTATTATAACAACAAAAACATTAATGATAATCAACCGACTCATGTAATAAAATAATTTAATGGCATAACTGCCTCTTTAGGCTTTATTTTATAAGATATGTGCGAATAATATGTATTTGAGTGCACTTTACTCTCATTTTTAGCATAACTTCGATAAATAAATGTTTTTCTCTTCAATTATTAAAATTCTGACCAAATTTTAAGCATATTTTCAGTTAATAGAGAGGTTAAAAGAAAAGGTCGATTCACTGCTCTGACGACCTGAGCTATAAAATTGGTAGATTCTTGCAATTTATATGACACAGGGAGTGAGTATTACTTCAGGTGTTTTTAGTATTCTTTTTAAAATCTTAATACAATCACAAAGTTTGGCCCAAAGCTCAAACAGTCGAAGTGATCCTATTTTAAGAAACTTTTTGTGATTTTACAGCTCTGGTCCGCAACTGTTATCTAATGTCATGCAAGTAATGTAAGCAATGTTTTATTATATGTGATCGAAAGGTATAGCCATTGAAAGCACAGACACACTATTCAACAGCTATTGAAGAGCGGGATCTCTGAACAACACAAAAGGATTTTCTCTGCTCTCACTATCAAAACAATAAAACACTAAAACTCACTAAAACTGAATTATCAGTCAGACTATGCTATGAATGCTATGTATAGCTTATACTCATTGTAATCGACACACTATGCGTCACAATTGCATTGCATTACAATCGCAACAAAATACTTATTCTCACTGAAAAAAGCAAAAAATAAAGTTTGTCTCAAGGAAACTTTTAAAAGAATGAGAGAGAGAGAGAGAGAGAGAGAGAGAGAG
>JAQGCS010002474.1:0-10116 GCA_034702105.1 Fuscozetes fuscipes
GTGGCCATTATCTCGGTTGGACATGGCCATTCGGAAATAAAAATTACATGGTTGAATTCAGAATTCTACCGTGAAACCAGCCATATAAGTTAATATGATCCCCCAAACTCTCTGTTCGAGGTGTTTGCTATTAAACAGTATTCAATTTAATATCAAGGAATACTGATCTAAACCATCAACTTTCAAATCGAAAAAAATTAAAGCCAAAAATCGAGTGAAACACTCAAAATATTTTCATATTCGTTAAAATTGGGCCAAAATTGTTCAGACAATTAGACTATTTTAGGTCTAAATTAATTTGTAGCACAAAATTCCAGACTTTAATTAAAGCATTATTCAAATGGAAGGAATCCATAATTAATACCATAATCCAGACTAAAAGTCCATTAATTCCATTATGATTAGCATTTTTACACTATTATTACTATAATTAATAATTTATATGAAAAACTGAATTAACATTCGGTATTAAAACTGAGATTTAATTAAATTAATTTTCTCTTTTCAACTAATTCTTAGCCATTAAACCAATGAATTAATTGATAAACAAATTAGTTAAATGTCAAATACTTAGCTAACATTTTTGGTATTTTTAATTTGAGAACTGAAATTCCTGAGAAAATTCGTAAATAGATTTAATGACAATTTCCTCAAATAATTTCAAACAATTGAATAGATTCTTAAAATTGGATTCTTATCGCAATTTGAGCTCAAAATCTATCGAATTGTTGTTTGAATTTCTTGAATATTTCAAAACAAGTCTATTATGAAATAAATCACAATTTTCTTTGTTTTTTGAAATTTAAAACCCAATAATTTATGGCATAATTTCCGCGTTTTTCAAATTCAATGCGAACTTAAACTAATAACAGTTATAATAATAGTCTAACAAAACTGTCAGTCATTTAGCGTAAACTCGAAGATAATATTGGAGTCAAAGAAAATTATCGACGAATAAAATCTAACCTGACTTTCAAATAATTGGCAAAAAACAAGAATAAAAATAGGATATCATATCTGTGTTGCAAATATGGCATTCATTAGGCAATTCATTTCCCTAATAGCCGTCAAATGAAAGCATATTTTGAATCGAAAATTATTTAATATCGTCTTTAGATATCAGTTGAGAAAAACCGAAGAATTCGTCAGAAAAAAGATCTGACGATAATTTGACGAAACATTTCCCTCATATTCTCCGGTAATTTGATAGCAAACCGAGAAAACAAACCAAGTTTTCGCTTCAATTAATGCAAAACAAGTATTTTAGTGAAAAGTGAAGTCAATGTTTCGGAGTCGAGTATTTTGTTGGACTAATTTGCTTGAAAAAGGCAAATCCAGTTTTCTAAACATACTAATTATGAGAATATTCAAAACAAACTTATTTATAATGAACAAGATACTCTTTGTTTATTTAAAGATCAAATTAAAAAAATTGATTCCTTTTCAAACTCCAACCGCGAAAAACAACACACTATTCGTCAGATCAGACCTCAATAATAAATACATCGAATAGTTATTAAATAATTCCATTGTTTCCTAACATAAGTGCACCAAAACAAAGAATAAATAAGTATTTTAACCGCTAATCTCCAGTCAATAATGATAATAATAAACTTGTATATTCTAATTTTCGGTTGAAATATTGCTAAGCTCTTCCTGGTTGAGAGCTGTCGTGTCTATTCATTGTTGTGGTATTTTGTTTTATTAACACTTAATAAGTTTGAGAAAAATAATGAGTTGTTTTCCATAATCTATCGGCTCTTCGGTTACTATAAACGGTCGAAATAATGGAAAACATGAAAATTATTTAACGAAAATTACAGTACAATTGGAGGAGTATTAGCGTCACTACGAGTATGTAATTATCAATAGATTATAAAAGTATATAAATAATTACATGACTTATGTATACAACCTATTGAGTAATGAGTGAAGTGATGCCTTTTAACACAAAATATTCAGAATCGATGCCATACTTATGCCAAACATTTAATGAGTATTTTTAGCAAAATTCTTGAATAATATTTTCATCCATTTTAGTAAAGGATAGCAACTGTTATAATAGTTTTAATGCAAATAAGTTGTGATAACTATTTTTCTTCGCTGTTTCTCATCATATAAATAGTGTTTTAGTTTGCAATCGATTAAGTTATTCACGTTTTTCACAACTAATACATTAATATTCATACAAAATATAGTATACCTTACGAAACACATTATTCTTATTCATTCAGAGCTAATATTCAGGGGTTTACCGAAATTACCTGAAATGCAATTTATATCTCACCAAAGTTGAGAATACATTGTCTCTCAAACAAAATTATTTGAAGGTTTATATAACAGTTTCCTTCTCTGTGTTCTTATCTATGGATGTGATTCATGCAAACCAAAAGTCACGTACAGAAACACATACGCGATATACCCGCGCCTTCTAATAGAATACAAATTGTTAAATATTCCGGTAACTTATTAGGAATTTTTTCATATGTGGGCTGTTATCGCGTTCTGTACCGAATATACAGTGCATTATTAACCCCTTTGGCAATACCCCGGCATATGTATCGTCATATTTCTTTATGCAAACATTTCCTAAATTAATGTATTCTAATGACAAACAGACATAAATTCAAAGATGGCTTTGCATTCCGGGCCCCTTCCTCACTACGGCCTCACTGTAGCCTCAATATAGCCTCACTAAACCCTGACTACATCCTCACTAAATAAAAAAACATAAATATATCGATAAAAGATTTTTTGAGGTAAAAAAATAATTAATAGTTCTTCAAATTGTTTGCGGAGTAAAGGCTTAGAATTTGAAATAAATTATTTAATTTTGTGTGTTTTGGACAAATTGATTCCAAACTGAATTAATTGAATATTTTATTTTCAAATGTCAACCCATGAAAGAGTTTGTCACAGATGGTGATAAATCTTAGATCGCCAAGATCATCTTTGAATATAAATCAATACTGAACTCAAATAATTCAATTTGAAAATTCTTTTTATTTAATTTCAAGGCACACAAAACCATCAATCATTAAGAACCAACCTAGTTCACTGAAAAATAACTCAGAACTAATCTTATCTTTTTATCAACCTGGTGGTCCCTTCGTTGAACAAATGTTATTTTATTAGATTATTATTCAAATGAAATTTTTGAGTCACTAATGGGAATACATTTCTATTGAATAGTTTTTGATTCCCCTATGATTTCATAGGAAAGGGGTAGACATCAAAAACGAAAATCAATACAATTTTATTCATTCAAACACTTAATACCATATTCTCTGTTCACAAATCCTCTCAAAAAATGCCCAAAACTTCTAACAAATGCTATAATTTTTGAGTGCATTGATTTGTGAGCACAAGAAATGTGTTTCGAAACAATTCTCAAACTCTTTGCAAAAATGTATAACAAGAGAACGCTTTTTCTCCTCCAATGAACACCATTTGAGACGTGATTTTAAAATTATATAATAAATTATTTTCACAAAAATTACAAAATAAAGAAAATTAGCAAAACGTGCAAAAAATTTCTATATTTAATACGAAATATTTCTTACTCTCAGACCGACAGTAAACTGAACTCAACTCAAATATTTTTCTAATGATTTTCCATTCAATGCAAATATAAAATAAAAGAATTTAGTTTTTTTCCTCTTCACTAAAGTATTGTTCTCTCGGATAAAGTTTTGGGTCGACATAAAGGCAGACATAAATAATAAATAGTTTACTCAATTCGAGAGATTTGAGTAAATATATTTCGTAAACAAAAACTATCGTTTCTTTTTCCAAAAGTAATTTTTGCTTCAATTCTAACTTAAGAAAAGTTACTTCACTTGTATTTGAAGTGCTATTCTTTAGACTCTATTTGAACAGAACTTCGTCTCAAAAATCTGTTTATTTGCCGAACAATTAAGTAAAGTCTGGAGGAAAGGATTGTGACTGAACTCCGACTGTGATTAATAATAATAATGAATAACTCAATAATAAATAATTATTATCTTTCTCCCCAGTAAACTGTTTAAATAATCTAGTTCAATTTAAATTATGCGGAAAACTAGCCAGAACATTAATTAAGTGTTCCACTTTTGTCGAGTTAATTTTGAACCCCATTTAGTTTCAAATAACACAACATTACAAACAAATTCATTTCGAATGAATTGCCCGAAGATTTTCAGCGTTTGTCTCAATGTTTGCCATCAAATCAGACAATTAGTGAATCATTTCATTGAAAGTCAAACAAATCTCAAGAGATTTGAAGAGAAGAGAAACGAATTTCAAAATTAATTAAAGAACTGAACGAATAGTTTTGCAGTGAAGTCATGTTTGTCTCAATTGATTCCAACTCGTGTTCAATGAAATGCTGATTGAAATCAATTTCAAAAAATAATTTGCAAATAATTTAATCACAAAATTAATCTGAACTTTAAATTTGAAAAAGAAATTTAAATAATTCTATGAATCACAGCAAACATATCCGGAACAGTGATTAATTTAATTAAAATTTCGGGAAATTCTATTCTTGAAAACAATGAAAAGCAATTCAATTAAATTCTCAAACATTTTGGCAACGAATCGACTCAAGTACTGAAAAAGGCCTCAAACCACACAAATAGAGCAAACCATTCATAAAAGTACTGAAAAATATGACAAAAATAGAAACAAATAAAAAAACTGACGAAAAGAAAAATTCAAAAATAATTCAAAAGATATATAATCCAAAACATTATTCGCAATCCATTTTCCGCTAAGAATTTTGGCTCAAATATACAAACAAAACGAAAAGCAATGTTAATGTTCACAGTTTACTTAATTTTCGGCTCAGCACCAGTTTTCTCAGGACGTGAGCCAAACGTTTGCGAAATTATTAAATTAAAATTCACTTCATTTAGATTTTCTCAACAATTATTGTGTTTGGCGTCAAAATCCTATCAAATATTATATTTCGTGACTTAATATTTTTCTATCAAAATATGAAATTCAAGTTTTTTTATTCTTAAACTTCTTCTTAATTCTTGATATCATTCATGACTCATGAGCTGAGAAAAAAATCAGTCAAAAGAGAGTCTTATTATCTCTTAAACACAATTTCATAGGTAATCATCACATTATTCTGGTTATTGATTATCGAAGATTACTAACAATTTTGACATAAAGTGAGCTCAAGGTCTCAATCAACTCATCTAATGATTACCAATGAGTTAAGTCAAGTAAAAAACAAAACAAAACGATTCAATTCGTTTAAAATTTATTTCCCAACAGAAAAAAGGTTTTCCTCTAAATTCTATTGACTTAAAAAGTAATAATGAGAAGTGAGTTTAAACAAGCAAACTCTTCCCAAAATTCTTGGCCAAAGGGCACAGAATAGGAGTGAAAAATAAGTTTAAAATTATTCGCTTAAAAAAGGCCTTAATATTTGACTTGAATTCGCAAAATATTTGTGAAAGTAATCGACGAAACTCTATACGAAAGACACGTAAAGCAAATAATATGAAAAATTCAAGTAAATTAGCGAAACGCTAAATAAGCAAATATAGGGGACAGTCACTCAAACGCTACACTAAAACATTCACTTTTCATTTCAAAATGAGCAGGAATATTCTGTTTGTAATTCTCCTATTTAGCTATTTCTGGAAGTCATTTATTCGTTTGTCAATTAGGAGTCAAAGTATGGGTTAATTCAAACAATTTTATTAACAAAACAAATCCAAATAACAATCGAAAGTCTTTACGAGACAACAAAGAGTAGCGATTCTGCTGACGATTGTCTTTCTCTATGTCTATGTTTATGCTTATTGTCTCAACCCTTAACTAATACCCAATCAGAATAACAAATGTCATGACAGCAGCTCTTCTTCTTTTTGTTTGTCGATTGTCTCCAAAGATATCTTTATTTCGTTACGACATTTGTTTTTTATTTCAATTTTTCTCCGATGACTTCAACAAAAATCCACACAAAAAACAAAACAGATTTCCATTGAATTGATGGGAATTTTCTCAAAACATTACCGAAACGACAATTAGTGGACAAAAAACCTCAATTAAAATCCAAGGCTTTAATTACTTCTTTGAAATGATTATAACTTTTAACTTAATTTATATTTTGCCATAAAATGGTTTATACCTCAAAGTGATAATGAAATTCAATTATAATTCAAACTTTAAATTAGTTTTTCGAGTAATTCATTAGAATCTCTCAAAGAAGATAACAATTAATTTAATTGAATGAAGGAATTAAGAAATATATCAAATTAGATGAGAAAGAGCATTAAAATATGATTAAAATCATTTATGTTTAAAAATTTATAGTTTATTTCGTCAGAGATTCTAATCGATTGTCAAAAAGTGAGCCCAAAGTCTGAACAGAAGTTCAAAAATTATTTTCCACACATTTCTAATGTGAAGGAAACCCGAAATTACTGTTTGACAGAAGGAAAGGTGGGAGAAAAATAGGCTTTATTAAAAAATGACCTATCACACCAACAACTCATCATCTTTTCTTCTTCCACTCAAACAGAGAAACGATTTTTCATTTTTATAATAAGAAAATCCAAGAAAAATATGCCTTCAATTGAGTTGAATGTCAACTAATTTGAAGATTTATTAAACAATTATTTCTTTGCATCGAAGCAAAAGTAAAACTCAATTTTTGCCTCAAAATCATTATCAAAATAAATCCATTTATAAGAGTAAAAGATTATCATATAATAGATTGAACTGAATTTTATTAAATAAAACACTCGACAGAAAACACATAAATTCAGTTCAAAGTGAATACAATTTACAGAAAACGATTTTAAGACTTTGTTTCTGTACTTCGAATGCATTTCCAAATGAACACAAGTATTAAATTTTCATTTTTCTTACACCAGTTATGAAAGAATTGTATAAATAAACAAAGACTTTATATATCATTAGAAGGAATTTCACAAAAAAAGTTGTTTTAATTCAATATAAGAAATAATAAGTTATTTCATAGTTTTCTCTAATAAATAATATCAAAGACTTGAGTGAAGAAAACTGATTATTATTTAATGCATTGAATTTCATTACATAATCAAAAGCAATCATTTATATTGAGCTCAAAACACAATATAATGAATAGTAAAAAATGAATTCATTATTTGGATTTCAAGTTTAAGTTCAAACACATTATTTGCGCTAATTTTCAATTCAAATCGATTGTTAGCTTTTGATTAATTTTCTAATAAATAACTAATTTATGAATCAATCAAATGTCAAATTCTTGTAAAACGATGAGAAATGAACGCAAAGAAAACTGGAATTTCTGGTTAAATATCCATTGATTTGAGCCAAATATCGTCACAAAAACTCATCTCTCGTTCAGACGAAGAGATTCCTAATTAGTAATTGAATTAACGCCAGAAAAACATCAATTTTCTACACAAAGAAAAAATTAATTTGATTCATACGAATGAATAAATTAGATATTCTTTATTTAATTCATTATTAGATTATTCATTGACTCAAATGATTACGCTTTGAAATGACATCAAAATTATATCGAACTCAGGGAAGAACTCATCAAATGGTTTACTCAAAAAATTAGTCGAAAACATAAGATAAATTCAAACATCAATAATAAAAAAAAATTTAAATTCAGAGCTAATATTCGGTCCATATTTGTGTTGGAAAAGACATCTCTTCGCAAATATTCGGCTCAGAATAAAAAAAGGCACAAAAATTCCCATTTGACTGCTTCGGGCAATCAGTTCATCAGAGAAAAAATTGTCTGACAAATCAGACACACATCAGATCTCCAGAAGAAAAATAAATATCTGTTTTCTGGATTACATCCAAGCAATCGCTCCAAAGATGTCTTTGTTATTATAGAAACATAAATTTTGAATTATTTTCAAAATATGAGCTCAAAAATCAAGTAAATCGTTGGCAAAAAACGGTAATTTTTGGGCCAATCATCTAAATTTTGGGATAGCCTTCAATTGTCTGATCTCTTGTTTTGGCCCTTAAGCCAAATGAGAATAAATTTCTACATTTTTCATCCATAATGTTAAGTAAAATCATTGTTCAAATGGAAGGAAATATTGGTTTAAAAAAATAAAAGAAATTTCGAGAAATTGAGTTTCGTTTACATTAATGAACAATAAGTAAACTTTTTTATGGTTTTGCAAAACTATGTAATAAAAAGAAAAATCAACTGAAAAAAAACTTTTAATAGGATATTCATCATTAATTTTGTTTTTTATTGCAGTGACCTGGATAAGTCTAAACTGGTACTCAATGATGGGATTAAGTTACAAACAAACATTAGTCTAATTTATAGCTAAATTCATTTAAACCCGTCTTAAAAATAATCTCAAATACACATTAATTGTGGAACGAATCGATAAAAACATAATTAAAGAGATTGAAAAAATTGAGACCAAATTGAAAATAGAATTGACTCAAATTGAAAATCAAATTCGAGTCACGTTTGGGACAAGTGATGCAAAACCTATTTTAGGTCTAATATACAGTTTCAATGATATATTTTGTGATCATATTATTCCTAATTCTCTATTCTTTACACAAAGAGTTCGGAAGGAGAGGCAGTTGAGAGGGAGGGGGTTCAATGAAATTGTAGGCAAAAAAACGTGAAGTCAGTATTTCTCATATCGAGTGGACCATCACTTATGTCAAACATTGAAGAATAGAAGAAATGAGTTTTTTGACGACTTGTGATATCAATGGCTATACTTCTAGCAAATGCCAAATGCATTATGCATTACAACTCTGTTTATACCATTGATTGTGAGCAACAGAGGACTGGTCGACCAAAATTGGCACTCAACACAACACAACCAAACAATTCACTCATAGGGATGGAAAGGGATGACTGCCACAACTCAATGAGTTGGCCATCAATTTTCAATTCTTTCAGCCCTTCAGTTCACTTCAAAATCGATTTAATTTTGTTTGAAATCTCTCTCTCTCTCTCTCTCTCTCTCTCTCTCTCTCTCTCTCTCTCTCTCTCTCTCTCTGCACAAAAATTTTGTTAAAACTTTTTGATTGAAAAATAGTTTGATTTTGAAAATCAAGACTTTGGTCGAAAAATGTGTGAAATATGTGAAGTGAAAAGAGATCCAAATCAGAGTCAATCAGAGGCTGTGTTACTATTAGAGGAAAAACTGCTTTCAATTGATTGAAACGCTATCACAGATATAATGGTCAGTGAAATGGTTGACAAAGAATTGCAGTTATTCTTCACTCAATAGAAGAGTATAGTCAACGATCAGTACTTCTGTTCAGAATTCAATTTAATTTAATTTTCGTTGCATTCAATACAACACTTATATAACGGTTGCCTTTCAGTCGATATTTTTTTGCCTTAACTCTGATTTCATTCCTTTAACCATTGGTTTAAGAACTGGTGACTGACTCTTTGCTCAGCCGTTTGTCAGCCTTTTCGACAATTCTATTAGATTTTTCTCTTATACTTCGGAAACTACTAGTGTTCTGACTTTCTGGTTAAGTGCTGTTCTACTCTTATAAGTTTATGTCGAGAAATGATCCACTGATTGAACCACTGAAATGGTAATGTGTCGGTCCGCACAACACAACCAATAGTGTGCAATACAATTGGTCTCTGCTTTTAAAAAGCAAAGCCAAGAGTAATAATATGGCCGCATCTGTCGCACCACAATATATACCAATATACTGTATAAGAAGTAACAGTTAGAGCACAGGCTTTCCACACAAATACATCACTCGGATTCTGGCGGCAACTCATATACCAAACCTTATATTTGTGCCAAAAATTAAATTATATACAAATATTATATAACATATCGATTATAAACAGAGCCAACAAAATATTTTGCATATGTTTTCACGTAATAACTCTTATATTAGAGACGTTGTGCCAAATGTTTGCCCACATTTCAATCTTTTATATAATATTCCGGTTTTATATAATATTTAGCATTATTTGAAAATTTGAATAAAAATATTAAAATTAAAATTGAAAGAGAAATAAGAAATTTCCGTTTCTATTGAATAGGATTTTACTCTAATTTTTCATAAAATTCAGATTTCATTCTAAAAGTTATGAGAAAATATTTTTATTAAAGTGTGTGTGTGTGTGTAGATCGG
>JAQGCS010002475.1:0-10115 GCA_034702105.1 Fuscozetes fuscipes
AAATTGATCTTGTAATTTTGATTTCAAGGAAAGGGGTGTGACTGTACATTTAGGATGTCAACTTTCTATTTAATAGAAACGATTTAATAAGCTCTATATAATAATGCATGTAAGCTCCATAAAAAATGATACACTTGGTGTACGTTAGCGGGTATTTCCAAAAAATTTTCCGCTCATAATTGAAGAATACTTATCAGCTTGCTCGTCATATCAGATTTGGCGCAACACTTGGCGATGTCAGATCGTTAGATAAAATATTTTTTCACTACATTTACAAAGTAAGAATGTAGTATATAGTTTTTTCGTTCGTTTCGGCCATTTTTGATGGAGATTTCATTTGGGTGTAAATGTAGTGGGAATTAGGTTTGATCCGAACTTGTTTCGACTCCCTATTGATTAATGATTGACCTTGTTTCTATGAGCTGGTTTATTTTCATGATCATGATTGTATATTAAATGACATGCAAATTAATTATTAAAATGTTTGAATAGAAATTAAGTAAAATTTCGAATTATTAATTTTTGTATAATTATTATTATTTATTATTCATGAAACACATTTTATATTCAAAGAACATTTAAAGTTGTTTTCAATGTTATCGATTAAGCATTTAATTTTGGCAAGAATGCAAATAAAATATTATTAACTTGGCAAATTGCAAAGAAATTGATGTAATTATATTTTATTTGAAAATATTTATTTAACATTTTTTATCTGCAAACATTAGTTAAGAAATCAAGTGAATAAGCTGTAAAAATGAATTGCTCTTGCAATATTAAAGAATTTAATGCTTACTTAAAGCGCAATTCATACAAATTGTGTTCGACAGTGCTTTGCACCAGTGTTCTTATTTTCCAAACTATTCAATTGTTTGACATTTACCTGGCTGGAAAGACGGTCGTTACGATTGAGATAGCAAGGTTATACAATGACACAATTCCTGCATTGACTCTTTGTTATCCCCACATATTCTCCATTGAAAAAGCGTCTAAATTTAGCAAGGTGTATGAAGAATTGTTTAAGGAGTACGATAAGAATCTCAAATATTATTATGTCAATGATACTTTTGTAGATGAAAATGTTGAAATAATTTTAAAAAATATATATTCCGAAGCGAAACTTTTATCAGATAGTTTACCCCTGATAAACTTAATAAATTATATGAGCATTGATCATGTGATTAATTATAATAATATAACTTACCAAGCAATTCAAATTTCTCTGGTTGGTACAATTGAAGGCAACTCTGACTTTGTAAAGGAGCTATTCAGAGTACAAATAGATGATAATAAAAAATTCATTGGTACACCAGTTGAGAGCTTGGACAAATGGCAAGATAACAAATGTTTCACCTATTTCTCAACCCTGCAAAAACAATGGCGTCAATTCAAAATGGGTCTTAAAGAAATTCACATATCGATAAGACATAATAGGCTCTGGTTTCCAAACATGATAAACCAAGCCTCGCATGAGCAAACTAATTTTGGTCCAACACGAGAAGATAAGAAAATATACCTTGCTATTCATTCGCCAAATTCTTTGCCCGATTTTGATGACGAATCCAACTTTATTAATATTGATGTAGATAGATTATATAAGATTCGTTATTCCCAAGCACGTATCGATAGATTAGACTCTAGCTATGATACTAACTGTTTTGAATATGACCTAGATTATAAGTTTGCAAATTTTAATATGGCGTCCGATTGCATCTCATCTTGTATTCAAGTTTTAACATCAAATGCTAGTTCAGAAAACAAGGTAATAAGAATACCTTATCTCTTACGAAAAGAGTTTATTGAGAATAATAATAATATGAAAAGTGATCCAGATAATTACTTTAAAGTGTCCCAACTAATGAAGAACAAGCTAGAATGTAATAAACAATGCAAACATGATTGCACATACACATATTATTCACTAGATTATTCAAGTCAAAAGAATAAGTACATAAGCTCATTTAACCCATCTTTCATCAATGTAATTATCATAAAACACAACAGTTTCCCGGATATTGTTGTCAGACACGTACCGGAAACGACATTTACGGCATTTGTATGTAACTTTGGTGGATTGTTGGGAATGTGGCTTGGTATCTCATTTTCCACCATTTTGACAGATTTTGCAAGACTTCTATCAAAAGCAAAAAGGCCAATTATCATAAATAATTTTTTAAAAATTAAGAGAGGTCATTTTCTCGTTTTTAAGATAAAAAGGAATTCGAATTTATCTAATCATGAATAGCTAATATACTTGACAAGAACCAAATTCGTAAATCAATTCATAATCACACGGTTATTTATAAAGTAAATAAAAAGATTACTTTGATCAAAAAATGTATTAGTTTATTAACGTAATGTCAGTTTATAATTGTTTTAACAAATTTCGTTTACTTCACAATCACTGCATACATATTTTAATTATATAACCAAATAAATATGTAAAAATTACTATATTAACATCGGTCAAAGTGATTAACAAGGTGCCAGAGCGAGTACATTAGTTTATAACCATACAATTTTTATTAATTGTGAAACAAGTTATGAATTGTACCAATGTCTTTTAAAATTATCTCTCTAAATATTAATGACATTATAAGTTATAATAAAATAAATGGTGAATGTTAATCAGGTACACTTTATTAGATCTGGATCATTGATCCATGATCAACCAATACATCATACAAGGATTCATAACACATACGTTTTATTGGCAAACGACCATGGTCAAGTCTTTTACAATTACTTTATATTGCAAGAAGAAGTTGTGCTTTCAAATATTAATAACAATTTTATTCTTAATTATTAATGAATTGAAAAGTTTAATGATGTAAATAAACTTTAGTTCAACTTATGATAAATGATATTCATTTGTTCAAAGCTATAAAATGTTTATAATAATAATTGAATGAATGAGTAATATTGAGCTGAAATAAAGTCAAACATTGATTCATTGTTTTTAAGCGTTTGATAACAACAAGAAGTTCTACCAAAGAATAACAAATTCATTAGCAATATTATTATTTTATGCTCGTATCACGCTGCAAATGAGAGTAATTGCTAAAATGTCCTTGCTCAGTTTAAATATTAAAGTTTTCCTTTAAAGCAACAATAGTATAAGTTTTATTTGCTAGAAAAGTGTGTGATATTATATGTGTTTGGGATCTTTTACAGTCAAAACAGATTGTGAATCACCTATTCCAATAAATATTTCACATTATTGTTGAGAATTTGAATGTAAAAATGTGAAATAATTATTGGGATAGGTGATTCACAATCTGTTTTGACTGTATAAGCCAGATAGTTGAAAAGATAGTTGGAAAGCCTTCTACAAAGAATATCGCTCAAAAGACGCCTAGCTAAGGCTCGAAAAAGAATTAGCCGATATTTGTAAAGGCGAAGGGTGTTAGCACTCATCCGTAATGTTAACCTCAAAATGGATCCCATGCGTCAAATGAAATTACTGTATTAACATAGGTCAAAGTGTTTAACAAGGTGCTAAAGCGAGTACATTATTTTATAACCGTTTTATATATTGTAAAACAACATGAATTTGATCAATGTCTGAATATTAATGACATTATTGATTATAATAAAATAAATGAAGAAAGATAATTAAAGATTTAATTCCAGGTTAACTTAATTAGATTAGATTCATCTGGATCCATGACCAACCAATACCAGTGCAAAATTGACCACAAACTTAATGTAATTACGAAGAGTTATCCGAAGTAAATGACTAAAATTAAAAACCCGTTGGAGTTTTCAACTTACCAAAAAATAGATCTTAATAAATAATCAAGACAAAATATTTCTTACATAGTGGAAAAATGACCAATATGATGATCCATATTATTATGGTAATTATTGATAACACAAATAATATATAATTGACATTTCTGATCTTTTCTCTATACTTGAAAATTGTATAAGATGAAATTGACACAATTGATCTGATTAGAGAAAAAACAAAGAACACTATGTGCTCAGGTTCATACAAACCAAATCGAATCGGTGTTGAGATACAATCAGAAATGCTTAAGCCAAGATTAATACTAATTATAAAAAATATTTTTAACTCGACAAGAAACTTTTTATTCATTTTTCTTTAATTAATAACTAGGAAAGTAATTATAAATAAGTCTAACAATGGTTGGAGTATTTTATATTACATGTTATTTTATGAATAATTATATTTTAAATGCCCAGTAATGTTGTTGAAAATATTTGCAAGTTCATACAAAAAATGATCAATCATTATTACCAGCATATTTATAAACCAGTGGTGCCAAAAAAGGTACCGGCTGGTTTTTAGGTTCGATTTGTTTATATAATAAATGATTCATTTGTTTTTCATCAAATTTGTAAGTTTATAACAAAATGTACTGGTTTTAAACACATAAAAACCCCTGTTAATCATTTAAACCAACGATTATTCGAATTAAACACAAATTTTGCTTGTATTAACAAATTAAAAAAGTACATGCTCAATTAAAATCAAAGTTTATTAATTTATAAACTAAATAAAATACTTCCAAAATTATAAAATGTTATATATTAAAATTAAATGTAACATTTTCAATTTTATTACATTCAAATAGCTTGTTATTTCATAGTTTGTAATAATTTTTCTCGTCAATAATCCTCCAAGATTATGTCATAATTTATTAATAACAATGCCTTTTGTATCAATTATTAAACTAGTTTAAATTGTGCCGCGAATTCGTTTATTCTTATTTCAACACCCCAGCTAATACTTCACAAACGGCTGAAATTATCGCGAACAATAAACAAAATACGCTCATTACCGTTTTAACTTTTCCCCAATCATAATATTTTTGATCCCATTTACCTTGATAAATAGAGAAAAAATAACAATTAATTGATAATTTATTGTTTATTAAATAATATAAATACTCACTTGCTGCATAAAGTATAGTCAAGGCGAACCAAAATATTGCTACGACAATAGTAAATACGAACGATATTAGACCAAGTAGTCTATTTCCGCTCCTTAACAAGAACAGAACAATCCATGCGCATGCCATAAAACATGTAATCAATGAAATCGAGAATAGGAGCTTGTTATATTTGACAATGTCAGCGTTTGCAACTTGGACCCAGTAGTAGCTGGTAATGCCAACAATGGCGCCACCAACAAGCAAAAATATTAACTCGGCCAATGATTTGATGTTCATTTTTAAGGAGGTCAAATTAACTTGTTCAAAACGAAATTACGTGTGATTTTTTGATGAACTACTAAACTATTTTATCATATCAATGAAATAAAACTATTCTTAAATTTTATATAACACCTTATCTTAAATAGAACATTTAGAAAATATTTGTCTCAAGTGTTTCTGATAATGATTATGACTGACATTTAACTTACCTTTGACACTTGTTTACTGTAAATGTTAAAATTAATGATGAAAAATTCCATTAGATTATGCTTATTAAAATGTAATTAGTAAGTTAAATTTTAGGATATTATAATCATGTTATTGGGAGCGGTAAGTGTAAGAAGAATTGCTAAAAATTATGAAAATAACTAGCTGCAATAAACGGATCAAGGATTTGGTAAAAATCCTTGGTATGTACCAAAAATATTCAGATATTTTTAAATTTATTTCTTAATTTAACAACCGCTCGAGTGACCATTACAACCTAAAATAACCCTCATTTATTAAATAATATTATGAAAATCTTAATTATATTAATTCTTAATAATTTTGCCGGTTTAAGTAAAAAAGGTTAAGAAGTAAGGTAATATGTTGCCTAGGTTTCATAGATTAGTGAGTTATTTGATGACAAGTGCTATATATATTATTATAATTATTATTAATTTATAATTTTAGTCTATAATATAAAGTGTGAAGAGAAAAACCATCTACCTATCTATTTTATTTTGAACATTTTATCGTATATATTATGGCAAAGTTTATACATTTAGTATATATGCATAATGTATTAGGAAATATTCATAAAAAAATTTTGATTATTAAATTAGTTTGTAAAATGTTGAATATATAATTTATGCTTAATAATTATTGTGGCTGATCAGATACCAACCTACAGAATGACCTTTATTCTTGGACAATCGTATATAACAATAATCATATTTAGTTGCGATAAATTAAAAACATGAGAATATTATGTTTATCTAAAAGTAAACATCCTATTTGATTAATAAATCTGTAATTAATTGATTAAGATAATAAGTAAAATTATTACAATAGAAATTTTTACCATGCCATATTTGCCAATGTTTAATAGAAAACTCAATAAAGAGCTTGTTACAATATAAACAACAGAAAATACGTAATAAGTAATTGTACAATTTTCATCAATTTGATTTTGAAATTAATTAACATATTTTAAATAAGATACATGGATGAATATAAGGAACTTTAGAAGTGGTTAATAGATGAATTTGATAATTGTTTATCTCGAATGGTGTCTAACAATTTGTGAAACATAGCAAGTTTGAAAAACTGGTTTAACATTTATATAATAATTATTATTAATGAGATATTTTCTTCTGATTGACTGAATAATTTTATAAAAATTATCCATGATGAATATGATTGATAGTCCTAGCCAAAGTCCTAATAGCCCCCCAAAATCACAAACCAAGCCTAATAAAGTAATCTTGGGCAGATATTCTATTAAAATATCTGGCAAGCTACTATGATTAATTAAAACTTGAACTTTCTCAGTATCAATATCTGCTGAAATGACTTCGGTATCAATTGAATAATAAACATATTGACAGTCTCTAGGACAATTTTTGAAGCAATACAAGGTTGTTTCTATTAACTTAGATGGTTTACCCTTAATGCAGCTATCAAAAGATTTATTTGCAACTTGATTTAATAACTCCTTTTGAAATAGAAAATGTGATGAAATAAAATTATTTGAATTACATAGATCATTTACTCTATTTTGATAGCACCATTTTAAACAGTCTGACCTCATATTAAAATTACTAAACTTATCATATTCAAAACAATCAGGGTCGTAGGTATTGTCCAATAGTCTTGTAGATAGTTGGGAATACTTTAAATTATAATACATTCCCAAGTTAAAATATTTGAAATTTTCATTGATCATATCTGGCAAAGCATTCGGCGAATGTATAGAGAAAAGCAATGGATTATGCTTAAATGGTAGCCAGTTTAATTTATAATTGATTATGATGCTAATTTGGTAAAATAATCTTGTTAAATGTTTCCATTTTATTTGAAGTGCACTGAAATAGGTAAAGCACTTTGGTGCAAACCAACTTGGCAACAAAGCGGAGCCAAAACTTTCCACTGGTGGTCCAACGAAATCCATGTAGGTTTTTAAAACAAATTCATCTTTCACCTCCCAATATGCTTGATCTAACATTATATTTATTAGTGGAGCACCTTGTTTATCAAATAGATCAATTGTAAAATTTTGAAACACTTCCAAGACAGTCCATTGATTTCGAATAACCTTTTTAAATACATCTTTAAATACTTGGTCATAAATTTTTCTTATTTTCTCTTGTAACTCTTTTTTACTTTTGTTGTGATAGTTTTTCAAATAAGCTAGATACACGTTATATTTTTCTTCATAATCGGGATCAATTTTTGCTAACTTTTCGAATGATAGGGAATAGGGATAACAAATAGTAATAGCGGGCAAAGAATTGTTTACTTTTCTGCCCACTTCTATTTTCACAATTGTTTTACCTTGTAAATACTCTGTGAACAGCTGAGTTGAGTGATAAATTAAGCCTGTGATACAAGCTAAATTGGATAATAGTTTATATAAAATATTAAACTTGATAAATTTCTTAAATTTTGAATACATTATTAAATGAATATGAGTTTTGATTGATTTGAAATGAATGTGGTATTTTTATTAAAGAATTATTTTTGAATATTTAACCATGGAAACATTTGTTTTGATTTTATCAAATCTAATCTAAAAATATTTGTTTATTTTTCCATGCTAAATAAACAAAATTGATAAACATTTTGTACTATTTAAATAATTGTTGATTAAAATATTAACTTGCTTCTGTTTAAAATTAATTAACAACTTAACTATCCATATATTTTGTAATATATGAGAGAATATTGCTTGCTCAATTGCATGACAGTTGTTCCTATTAATAAAATCAGGTCAACTGTTTAGTCTTGATTATTATAAATATGATTTGCGCTAGGTATCATTCAGCTTTGTAAATGCTATGGGCATATTTGAATTAATACATATAAAAAGTTGAAAAGGTCAAACTAATTAATTTGCGGAATGACATTTGTATTGTTTGAAGTTTGATTAAAGTTAACCCTTGCAAAAAAATTTTGCTCTAACTTGAACTGAACTATGTTGTTTTTTCTTTTTTGACAGAGTGAGTAGATTATTTTATAAAAATCTTCAAGAACAAAAACGATTGAAATTCCAAGCCACATTCCAATAAGACCACCAAAATTACTTACTAGGTCTAATAATGAAATCTTAGGCAAATATACCATGAAAACATCAGGAAAATTATTATGGCTAACTATAATCACTGTTGATCTAGTTTCAATTTCTTCCGTTTCAAAAAAATAATATTTGAATTTACAATCTTTTTTACATTTAGCAAGGCAAAATTTGCCTACTTCACCTACCAATGAATCATTATTAAATAGTAAGTTATCATGAATTTTATTATTTACTAGATCTAATGCTTCCATTCGAATAAGAAACCTAGATCCGAAATATGCGCTTGAATTGTTGAGTTCATTTATTCTATTCTGATAGCACCATGTTAAACAATCTGACCTCATTTTCAAATTTTCAAACTTTGTCTTCAAATTGTAATCAAAGCATTTTGTGTCGTATTGAATGTCCAAGAGCTTTGTTGAAAACTGAGAATATTTGATGAAATAAGTTTTGCCTAGGGTGAAAAATTTGAAGAATTCTTGTAAAATTTCAGGCAATGTATTTGGTGAGTGAATTGAAAATAGTATCTTATCCAAATCGGGGAAAGGAACCTGATGCACATCATATTCCAATCTGAGACCAATAGATGAGTTTGGTTGTTTATAATTTATCCATTCCATATGAATAATACTGAAGGAATAAAACATTTTGGAAAATACCAACGCGAATTCAAGATTTTATAATATAATGCAAAGCTCTCCACTGGTTTTAAAATATTTTCAGGGTTATTAATGTGAACTTGGTCAATTGTAATTATCAATAATCTTTGACCTTGTTGGTTGAATAAATCATAGGTATAATTTTGAAATATTTCTTTGATTGATAATTTTTTGTTGTTAATTCTTTCAAAAACATTATTCATCGCATGGTGATATATTTTCTGCATTTCATGATGCTCTTTAATTGTTTTATTAATTTGAAAGTTTCCTAAATGTGAAAGGTATAATTTGTATTTACCTTCAAATTCAGCATCTAATCTAGCAAGTTTTGCAAATGATATCGAATTAGGGTAACAAATGGTGAGAGCCGGCAATGTTTTATTGATTTCTCTATTGACATGTATGTTAACGATAGTTTTACCTTGGAAATACTCGCTGAACAGTTGAAAAGAGGTAATAATTAGCCCAAATGAGCAAAATAATCTTGATAATAAATTAAAAATTGTAGAAAATTTAATACGTGATTTGACATTTGAAATAATATTCGATTTCATTTTTCTACTTGTAATTAACAATCAATATTATTGCAGTCAATTTAATAAATGTCCAACATGAAATTATGATGGTATCATTTACAAATTTTCGAAATCAAATAAGAGCAGAATAATTTTTTATAATTATAGCGCTTAAATAGTAAACATTTATATATATTCATCTCTCATAAGATAAAATTAATGTTGAACAATTATGTTAACCTTAGTTGAAAAGATCATCAATGAAATATTAAATTTAAAATTAACACTAATTTAGCTTGAAAGTTTAAAGTATGGGAAGCAAACGAACTTGTTAATTTAAATTATTGACATTTATCAAACCTTCAGGGAGTAGAAAGAATAAAAGTAAAGTGTCACAGCAGGAGTGAATTTGAATAGGTTCTCTCAATATTTTATAAATTAATTACATCAATAATTATACAAAAGTATAACAACATCT
>JAQGCS010002476.1:0-10113 GCA_034702105.1 Fuscozetes fuscipes
TTCTACTGCTCATTAGCAGCTAAAATTTTGCTTGATGAAAGTATGCATCATGGAGATTATCATGGTGTTTTCAAATTTAATTTATCAGAGTAATCGTTCGAATACATTCCAATTGAGCAAGCTTATTACTTGCTTATTCTCTATTGGAAATGATCAGACAAGGGGTTTATACAGATGTGCCAAGATTCTTTAGCAGCAAATAGAATATAGCAGAATTTGTGGCAGAAGTTTGGCCAAAATGTCTAATTTAATTCCAAATTCGCAAAATTGATTGTAATGCCTCATCTGAAAGAAACTGGCCCGGCTTATTTTATTTACACCTAATAAATTTTTAACTTTTCAAATAATTACACGATTCCGAAGTTTGAATATAACAACAAACGTAACAAATTGTCAAAGTATTAAATTACATATTCAATCATATTTTGATCCAATTACAGGCATTCAATATCCACCTGGTAACTCAAAATTATGTGTACTTCATTTAATATTTAACATTATAAAACCCACTCAAACCTAGAGTGAGAAAATTTGGTTCCCTTAAAAAGTATTGGGTCTAACAAACTTGTAAGATTACAAACTTGTTATACAGATAGGACTCAACACAACGACAATCATTTAAATAATAGTTTTATAATTTTAGTGTTGTGTTGAGTCCCATCTGTATAACAAGTTTTCTCTGACATATACTTATGATGTTATCCTTTGAATAAATTAGCAAGTACTGTCCAATACATTGAGTCTGTGTCTAACTCTCGTGATGTGCACATCTTGTTTGTAAATGTTTGGTTCAATTATTTGAAATAAGGTCTTTGAAAATACACTGTTTTAGTGATTATAGGCTTGATTTTGAAGTTTATTTCGGAAAAAGAATGCAAACCATAAACTTTGTCAATTCGTTTATCGCATTGTGGTTTTTAATCAATTGTATCTTGGTCACTTATTCATTGAATCTGACCATTTTGCATAATAATGATTTTCATTCGCACTTTGAGGCAATCGATGCACAGAGTGCTCAGTGTGACAAAAATGAGACCTGTTTTGGTGGTATCGCAAGGATTGTTACAAAAGTTAGCGCTAATAGAATCCCATTATGAACTCACAATACTTTTCTGAAAACATAGAGTCAACAAATAATGAACTCAAAGAATGGTAAAAATGTGCTGTTCCTTAATGCTGGTGATAATTTTGCTGGCACCATTTGGTACACACTGGAGAAATGGAGAGTTGTGGCGGAATTCGTTAAACTTATGGAATTCGATGCCATGACTTTAGGCAATCATGAGTTTGACGATGGCTTCAAACAATTGACACCATTTATGAGATCGATTCAAAACAATGACGAGAAGAATGTATCGATAGTTTGCGCTAACATCGAAACAACGGGTGAACCCAAGACTTTGATAAAGCCATCGGTTGTTTTCAGGAGAGGGAACACAAATATAGCAATCATTGGATATATAACTCCCAAAACTGCATACCTTTCTCTGACTGACAAGAATTTGAAATTTAATGATGAGATCGAAAGCGTCAAAAATGAAATCAAAAATTTAAAGAATAAATATGGAAAGAGTTTGAACATTTTCATTGCTCTTGGTCATTCTGGTTTCAACAAAGATAAGGAGGTTGCTGAGAAAATTCCTGATCTGGATATTGTAGTGGGCGGACACTCAAACACGTTTCTTTACACTGGTAAACCTCCGTCCACTGAAGTACCTTCCGGTCCCTACCCTATAGTTATAGATCACAAGGGTCAGGGTAAAACACTTGTGGTGCAAGCGTTTGAAGCTGGTAAATATCTTGGTAAACTTGACGTCACCTTTGATAAGAATGGAAATATTACGAGTTATGGGGGTAATCCAATTCTACTTGATGAGAGTGTTAAAGAAGGTGTTTGCTTTGATTTGTCAAAACCTATGTCTATAATGGTTTTCATTCTTTTTCAAAGATCTTGTGGTTAAGACTAAAGTCAAGATAAGAGCATGGAAAATTAATAGTATCTATAATCATATTTTGGGTTCCAGTCTAGTTAATCTAGATTCTTCCAAATGCGAGTCAGAGGAGTGCAGTATCGGTAATATGTTTACCGACGCTTTTGTTTCATATTTTGCTCGACACAGAAATGTGACTAAAGAACCTGAAACTAATGGCTGGACATCTCTGCCTATTGCTGTATATAATGGGGGATCTATAAGAACTGGTATTGGTATCAGTAAGATAGCGAGGAAAGATATAATTTCCGCCCTTCCATTTGGTAACATCATGGGTGTACTCAAAGTCAACGGTTCAAAGCTTTGGGAAATTTTGGAACACTCGGCCTCTAAGTATAAAAGTGGTGGCTTTCTTCAGGTTTCGGGGATCAGGTATTGCTTCGACTCAAATAAACCGAAAGGACAGCGATTACGTAGTGTTAGACTCAGATGTGGCGATTGTCCCTCTCCTATGTATGAGGACTTGGATAAGAATAAGATGTATAACATTTTAATGACAGAATATTTGGTCGATGGGGGCGATAATTTTAAAATGATCAAGGGTTCACAATTTTACAAGTTCCAAAATCCCGACTATGAATTCGTTTACGATTATGTTGAGAATTATTCGCCGATTGTGACCGGCGTTGAAGACCGTATTATTAACTCAAAAGCTCAGTGTTTCGGTGGCCACACATCTGAAGATCAGAGTTCGGACACAATTGAAAACACTGCAGAAATAAAGACAGAGGACATCATTGAAAATAAGACACAGGAGACCACTCCCGACAAGAGTGAAGACACGACTCCAACAAACACAGAGGCAGTCACTGAACAAACCATTGAATAAATACATTAATTCGTTGTAAAATACTTTAATAGTTTGCGAATAAAATATCATTAAAATAATGGCAAACAATTAATTGCATAATAAATAGAATCTTAAATACAAAACTAAAACTATTTTCCAATAAATTAACAAATATTTAATCGAAAAAATTGTTATTCAGGTGTTATTCTGAAAGCTGTTGAGCATTAAGTGTAGAGATATTGCTTGATATCAATGCAAACCCGGCATAACGGACACAATTGGATCAGATGGGAACAGGTCTTACAGGTACATACGTGACCGCACGGCAGGAACACCACATCGCACTGCAAGTCATAGAAAATTAAAATTTCCCTCAAAATAAATGAAAATCACTTACAATTTGATCGAAACAAATAACACATTCTGTTTGTCGCCATAGCTTTACATTAGACAACTGTGCGCTCAGTTCAGTAATTGATACGAATGCGGAATCGGAATCAATTGCTGCCGCCTCTAATAGAGGCTCTCCTAACGGCGCAGTCGGTTCATCTGCAGATGGAATGGAGGCCGAAGCACCCAATGGTGCGGTCTGTTCGTCTAATTTATCTCTTATGAGTTTGCACAACTCATAGTCATCAATACCCAGATTTAAGAGCTGTTTATCTGACATAGAGTTGAGTCTTTCGAATGTCATATCAGCAAAGAGTGACAAATAGTCAGTAATTCTTTCATATTCTTTGTGCACATCCATCAAAACGCGTCCGATTTTGTCCTCAATAGCGAATTGTCGAATCTGTGCGTCAATGGGCTGCCTCTGGAGAAGGCACTGGTATTGAACTAACCAAAAGTCGTTGTCATCGACTTGTATTCTGCGTCTTTCCATTTGTGACAACTGTTCTCTTAGTTGTAGTTCTCGTTCTCTCTTCTGAGCTAATAGTTTAGCCAAAAGAGCGGCTAATTTTGATCGCTGAGTGCGAATGTCTGCCAATATGCTGTCTGAGCGGTCGTCCCTTTTCTGCATCTCTGCCTGAGTCAATTCAGTCAACTCGTTCTCAATTAAAAGGATCTGATTTGTGATACTTTGGTTGCGATAATCGCGAGTTTGTTGTAAGGCCTCAAAAGCTTGTCGTTGTAATTGTTCCTAAAAGTTATTATAAAAGACTCATTTAAGACTTAAATAGAAATAATGCCTCACTTGTTGGTTGATTTTAGACCTGAGCTCCAACTGATTGAATTCCTTGAGTTCGTCACTTAATGCCAATCGCTTTGACTCTTTGTTCAGCATTTCTAGCATTGCAATGAGTATCGCATTCTTCTTGAGATCCACCTTATGATCATATTTGAGCATTAGTTCCAGTAGTTGGCACTCTTCCCGTTCAAGAACCTCGATCTGATTTCTATGCCTTTCCTCCCAATTATACAGATTATCGAACAACTGTTTGGAATGTTTTTCCACTGAAAACAACAGATTGTTATCAAAATTGGATTTCAATCTAAAGTCTATTTAAATCTAAAATTCAATTAAGACATACATTTAGTAATATTTTCCAACAAATTCTTGCGATTCTGGTCTCTCAACAGCTGACGATTAGAGATATCTGCGGACATCTGTCTCTGTTCTGTCCATATCTGTGATAATAAGTCTTTCTTTTTGGTCGATTCTTTACTTAACTCATCCGAGACATTACTGAACTGAAAGTTTCGCTCCCATTCAATGAGTTGTTGTTTCTTTTGGTCCTATAATTACATAACAAACAGTTTTTGTTCAAAATTTGGTCGAAATTCAAAACTGAGTGAAAGGGAAAACCAGTGATTCTTTAAAATACATGCCTTTATATTCTGATAATTTTGATAATGGATTGTATTCTGTGTTTTGTGATCGACAAATGCAGACATGAAGTGAGTGGTCATCGAATACAATGTGAATAAAAAATTGTGAATTATATTGTGTTCAAAAATTTATCTCAAAAATGCTGAAAATAGTCAACTAATTTATTTTATATGCTAAAGAAAAATAAATATTCTGTGCTATGAGGGTCTGTGCTCTTCAAATACACAAAATATTTCAACACAAATACCATTTGGCATTCAATTGAAACTTGAATAAAGTGTTGGAATAATACTTGAATTTAGTTTCAAATGTCAAATGATATTCAATAAAAGGGATCGATTGACGAGAAAAGTAGTGGAAGCTTGTCGTCAGTGACTACCAGGTCATAACATTTCTATTGTTTTAATGAGGGCTAATTTTGAAGTGAAGTAAAGAAGCTGGTTATGTTGTGCATCAAGCACGATATCTAAGTAAAATTGTAACAAGACTCAGATATGAGCCTGAAAAGGAATTAGGTGCAATTGTAGAATGCCATTAAATGCATTTTTAGCAATACTTATGGTTTTTATTAGTGTTGTGTTGAACATATAAATTTCATATTAGACCCTTGGCAATCCCTTGTGACTAAATATAAATAGAAATAAAAACCTTATTATTATTATTATGAGAGTAATGTTAGGCAACAGAACATAAATATACAAAACATTATTTTGTTTGGAAACATAAAATTTCATTTATTATGCCCTGAGCTCTAATAATAGGAATAATAAACGAATGGTTGAGCCGAGAGTTTAGTTGCGCTCCATTTCCAAACTCAAAGAAGTGAAACAAATTGATTGCAAAGCGTTTTCTTCTCACTTAAGATGAGTTAAAACTATAATTAAAACCTGATTTCGATCCTTCACTACTATTTTCGGTGATTTTGGATCCGATTTCTGAGTCTTTGAATCATAACAAGAGTTCATTGAAATGCATTTCATTTGTGGTTATCTTAAAATCGACCGGAGTTTGAGCTCAGAATAATTTATTCATTCCTCTAAAAGTGTTTAAAATCCATTAAATGGTTAAAAATATGTAATTTCACTAACGATTAGAAATTGGATATTTGGTGACGAAAATGAAAGGAATATTGATTTCTATACACCTGTGCTCTAAATATCATTTGGAGAGCTCTGAATATATTAAAAACAAAGTCAAATAATATTATTGTATTTTTGATGAAAAATACATTAAAACAGAATAAACGAAATTTAGTTTTTACTTCAATTGTGTCTTCCTTTGGATGAGTAGAGCTGTCGGCGCCTGTCGTTCGCCAATCGATATCATTATTATAGTCGTTATCATCAGATTCTGGGGTTTTACGACTCATGTGATATAATTGAGTCATTATTGCATCCAATCCCTGAGCACACACCTCTGGCGAGGGCTCCGACACAGGATTGCCGTCTAATTGAAGTGATTTCAATAACTTTAGTTTTAAAAGAGTTTGTGGTAAACGACTGATACGATTGTCGGCCAAATCAATGCAACTCAAAGACTGGCATTGAGTTAAACATTCGGGAAATTCCGCGAATAGATTGTCACGAATTGATAAAATCTTTAGAACCGGTAGTGTTGACATAGAGTCGGGCAGTGATGCCAACTGATTGTGACTTAGATATAGTTCCTATAAAAAAAATAAACAAAAATAAAACTCATTTACTCTTAAGAGTAATAAAACAATAAAAGTGAACATAAATTGTACTCAAATATTAGGACAGCATTTGGATAATAGTTTTTGAGCCCTACCTTCAAGTGATTTAATTGGGATATGTACTGTCCAATCGAATGAATTCGGTTGTTGGACAGGTGTAAGGCTGTCAGACCACTCAACCCATTGATCGGTTCCAAAGCAAATGTCGTTAAGAGGTTTTCGTCGAAACGACAGTCAGTTTTGCCATAGATTTTGATCGTTGACTGAATTTGAGGACTAAATGTCTCCAAACGACAGTCACACAAATCCAGAATAGGCTCCGGATCTGATTGGCTCTAAAATTAAGACATTTAGTGATAATTTGCGACAAAAAGAGATTGAATTGAATACCAAAACGATTTTACGCTCGACTTTACGTCTAAACGATTCGTCATTTGCTTTGTTTTTATTATGACTCAAATCATTGCTTTTGTTATTATTATTCAAATTATTATTATTTTTCATAAATTTTTTCAAAAAAGACATTTAAATACAAAATTGACTGAAAAAGACTCAAAAGAAGAGAAAAGTTGTGAAAAACTTTAATAAACTGTCATTTCTTGAACTGACTCACAGTTGGCCTCAAATTTAAACTAAACATTAGTATAATTGACAAATATTCTGACGAAAAAATGTTCGTTTGTTTTGAAAGATGAGTTTGAAATCTGTGGTAAAATCTAAGACTTGATGACTGAGTTGATGACTATCTTCTGGTGAAACACTTTTTCAAAGTGTGAGACAAATGTTATGTTTATTTTGGTCTTCACATAAACATTGCGTACAACGATTGCAATGACATATAAAAGCGCTATTCGTAAACTACGTTACAATTAAATATGACTCAAATTGAGTACAGAATTTGCAAGAATCATATTCTGAAAAACAAGTCATAATGATCCTGCACTTTTGAGAATTATATAACTAATACTATAATAGTTAACAAGTTTTATAAATATTTATTCAGTAAACAAGCAAAACAAACACTTATTTATTTACCTGGTTAATTTTTTTAGCAACGTTTCTTTAGAAAATTGTTTCAGTATTTCAACAAGTGAGTTTATTCATATATAAAAATATTGTCGGTGTTTAATTCTCAATGGAATAGTTATATTGGCATAATGCATGTTGATAACTTCAATCTTTTGAGGATTCACCAAGATTTCGTAGTTATAATTATAAGTGAGGTAAAGCAGACCTTTAGCTAGCTTCAACTTATCCCAAAGCCAAGAGATCGAGTCGTAGACATCATTAACATAGCTTCTTTTCACATTGGTAAATTCATCATCTCTTCTTATTCTTCTTGGTTCAATAAAAGGAATACTTGCTAAAAGAACCAGATAAGTTATTAAAGTAGACAATTGTGCAAACATTTTATCAATAAATTATAAGAGAGTTAAATATTTACTGACAATAATTCTAAAACGTTTTCTAATATGAATTGTGTTTATATTTAAATTTTGTTTAAATGAATGTTTTGCTGACAGAAACACTTTATTTCGATATTTTCTTTTTTTGTTTAAATTCCAGAAAACTGAATCATCAAATCGTATGGATTGAGCTAGGCAAACCTAATGCTTGAGTCTTTTATAATCATGATAATTTAGTTTTGTTTTTATTATCCCGTTGTGTTTTCTCTCTCTCTCTCTTTCTCTCTCTCTCTCTCTCTCTCTCTCTCTCTCTCTCTCTCTCTCTCTCTCTCTCTCTCTCACCCAGACACACACATTATTACCCTCACCATTAACTTGAATAAAAAAATACTTACGAAGAGTTAGTAAATGTATTGATTGAAGGATTATTACAATAATAGATAATTTCTTAAATTGATGTTTCATTTACTTTTAAATACTTTTAATTATTGAATTTGAAAAGACTAGCATCTTTATCAACCCAATGAGGAATATGTCCCCCTGGAAGATTACGATCAGTTTTCCACGAATAATATGGTGGACCAAAACTAATGCAATACTTGTCGAGAATGTCGTCCCCATTGACGTAATACATAATATAGAGATTACACGTTTCATCCGAATCATTGTCTCGAAAATAGATATCATGCGTATTGTTGACCATGGTACATCTCATTGCCAACCAATCATTAGGTTTAGCCATCAGTTTCTTATTTTCGAGCAAATGAAAAGCCTGATTCGGATTAGGTGTGTATCAGACCATAAGTGTCCAGTGAACATTGTGCTCCAATTTACTTATGATCCAGCCCGAAACCACAGTCCCCCTGGCATTCGTATTTACCCGGATGGCTATCGGGTATAAAATTTTCGACTCGTTGAGGGGATAGGCGTTTTCATAAAAAAGTTCAGAATGTGCCTTGATCACAGCTCTTTTGTTTTCATTGGCATCTGATTCTAAAGACAAAATAGCGGCGCCTTTTGTTATTTTGTTCTCTTTTTTAGGAACCATTGTTAAGAAAAAGCCACTGTCTTCTGGTTCTACGCAAATATAGTGAATGGTATTTCTTAAAATGAATCTCGATCATTAAAGTTTACTTTTAATTTGGTCAACATGATGATAGTGAACATGCATCACTAAATAGTTGAGCTTGGTATCACCACCAACTTTGAAGCCGACCCCAGCAGGCAATGTGAATGTTGAAGCGTTTTTTGACCAAGCATATATTGTTTGTGTGCGTCCTTTACCACAGTTTTCATAAGGCATATCTCCACATGTCCAAACTCCTTTTTCAATGCTTCCATTGGAATGGGAGGGTATTTCGCAGCCATATATCAACATATGGTGAAGAATAAAGGGATTCGATGCGTTTGGTCTGAATTCTGTAATATATTCGCTTTCCTTGGTGTTAGTTTTGAGTGCAGTGCACAGATATGAGTCTTCTTTTATCTCTTTTGGTGGAACACCTGGCATAATTAGAGGTACTACTCTTTCTGCGTTTATTTCCAAGTGGGTTTTCAACAAGATTATAAAAATTAAATTCACAATTATTTTAATCATTTTAAAACAATTTTTGTTATTCGATATAAAAGTAATTTTGAAAATTACGGTCAAAATAATCAGTTAAATACTTTTTATTATTTTTGTATAAATTATAAAAATAAATAAAACTGAAGTTTTGCATAAAATTACACAAATTGTGACATCAGTTTTGGGACAAGTTATCCAAATCAATTCAGATGTTATCAGGGATGCCCAAGGGGGGTATAGCCCAAATAACCCCTAGTTTTTGGGCTGGAGGAGACCCCCACTCTAGACGAGCGAGGCGAACGCAAACGCGAGGCAAAGCGAAGTTTTCAAGGCAAAATTTGAGGTTTTTTAGCGAATTTTATGAGTTTTTGTCGAAATTTTGGAGATTCAGAAAAAAGCTCACAGGGGGCTGTGATTTTTTTTCAGGTGAATCAGGACCTATACCCCCTAATATTTTGGTCCGAGGGATCCCCCTAAGGTCGAGGACCTTGGGCATCCCTGAAATGTCATTTCATTTTAATAACAAGTGATTAAACTTCTTATTAAATTAAATAAAACAATATCTAGATCTAGCTCGTTTGTAGAAGAATTGAATTTTTGGAGAGTATATGAGAATTCAAGGCAAACTAAAATCAACTATAGAATTCCTAAGTCACCTTGATGTTTGACTTATTAACATTTGTCAAGTGCTCACTGAATGACATTTTGAAGTTTATATTTATTAAACACTTGTATTCGTAAAACTATTGACACAAATGAAGTATTTTTGTTTATGGATCTAATTTTAGACAAATCTTCTAAATTGGTATCAAATCTATAGATTAAAAAGTTATGA
>JAQGCS010002477.1:0-10108 GCA_034702105.1 Fuscozetes fuscipes
TTTTTGCATTTAGTTTTTAATGTTTTAAAATTCGATATTATCCTGTTATATTTTGGTGAACAAATTTTGAAAATCGGGTAGTTCACTCAACAGTTATAAAGATTTGTTTAACGGTCTTTCACTTTTGAGTTTACAATTTGAAAATTGTTTGGAAAAATACAATTTTAATTAATATACTGGTATTTAAAATATAAAATTTTGAATATTATTTTTACATATTCTGATATGAATTTTTTGAAATTTTATTACATTTAAATAATGAAATATAAAACTAATAAAAATTGTTAAAACAATACATGTTTTTAATTTAAAATTCAAAAAATTCATGTGAGGCTATGTAGAAAAATTTTCAAAATTTTATATTTTTATGAAGATGATATTTTTTCAAAAATTTTTAAATTGTAACTTCAATTTATTTTAGGTATAGTAATTTTTAAAAAAGGTTTCAAAGATTTATCTTTTATGGTTTTTGAGATATGGACTTCGATTAAGTCCAACTTTGAATGCTCCTAGCCACTTTATTTTTAGGGGTAGGTTACTTTTGAAAAGTAATTTATGTAGATATTGAATGCATTAATCGAGCTCTGGTGTGATATTTTTGAATATTAGCTATATTCTCTTGTTAACTTTGAATTCTCGTGTAAAAGCAAAATTAAATATGATCTTGATATATGACTTTGTATAAGTTCATAAGTGCGAACGCAGCTTTACCATTACCATAGACGGCATTTCGTGGTTTATGCTGTATGTGAGTCTGATAAAAGAAGAGTGGATCTTTCATTTGATGTATGAATGAAACCATAAAAATTAAATTGCGCAAACAAAAATGCCATAGTTTTAAAATAAAAATTTAAGTAAAAAATGAGCTTGAAATTCTTCAAACTTCAACAAATTTTAAAATGTTATTTTAAACATGTTTGTTTGGTTAGAGGGTAGTTGCTCTTGCTCCGTGACACTATATTTGACACTCGAAAGTGCACCATAAACATGTTTTCTCTATTTATTCTTGTCAAATAAATTACATTTATCTTACCTTCTAAGGAAGATATCACAAAAATATTTTCATATTTTTTTCAATATAATGTATAAGGTAATTTGAATATTAAAATTAAATTTGTGAAAATTTACACTATTTAACATGTGTTCTAATGGAAAAATTTATATACTTGAATTGCGATAAAAACTGATATAGTTCATCGATTTTAATGATTTATATATCGAATGAAAGTTCAACTCTTCTTCTATCAGATCCACTCATAATATTATCATTTCCAGTTCCGGTTTGATCTGTGACTATGGTCTATGAGAATGTCCCAAAATCTAATAAATCACGTAACTTTTTAAATATATCGTTTATTCTCCTAGGTCATATGTAAGTAGATGCTTATAATGCTTTTTACTCCGATTGTTAAATTTTCGAAAAATTCTAGGGGGTTTTGCCTAATTTTCACTCTAGGGGGGTCAGCGAGCAACCCCCCCTTGGGTATCCTTGATTATAATGTATTTTAAACTTTTAATCAGAGAAATGATGGCCACAGAGGAGTACTAAAAGGAGTCACTTTAATTCTACATGGCACAATAGAACCACCCGGATGTTTAAGATATGGTCCTAGAAGATATGAAGAAGAGGATGTGATCATCAGAACAATCGATATGACACCGGTAAGTCTTTCAATTTGTGACTTTAATAGATAAAAACCAATTAAACATTATTTTGGAATTGTGTGAAACCTCTTTGAAATGATTTTTTGAATAATTGCAGGAATATTTAGAAGACACTTACGACCAAAACGAAGTGCCCAACCAATTGAGTGCATTGCAAAGTCCCACACAAATTGACTGGATCAATGATCTGATCCATTGATATAAATAAATGCATAATTATTTTACACTCTGTGTATATAAATAAGTTTTATATCAAAATATTGTTT
Organism: Fuscozetes fuscipes; assembly: GCA_034702105.1. NCBI lineage: Eukaryota > Metazoa > Arthropoda > Arachnida > Sarcoptiformes > Ceratozetidae > Fuscozetes > Fuscozetes fuscipes. Next base: position 1,932 of record JAQGCS010002477.1, read on the forward strand.
ATCACATAATAGGAATTGAATTACAATTAAAAATAATATTAAAAGCTTTCAAAATATAATCTATTGATTAAAGAGATTTCTAATCGATTTAAACGTGAATTGCAATGAATTTCAATAAAAGACTGAATTTTTTTCTATAAGTCTTCTTCACTGATGTCTTCAATTTGATAATTATTGCGATTCTTTTTCGATGAGTTTGTGCTCACAATTATTGAGTGCTGACCGCTAAGAGGCAGTCCGTCATAAACGGTATCTCTTCTTACAGTCGGTGCAAAACAGCATAAAATATGAGGATTTTTATCAGTTATTATATAAACAACAAGAGTTAAGATCACAAAACACAGACATAAGAAGACGACAGCGACGGCAGTGTACCACTTCTCCAGAGCCGTCACTTCTTGTACCAGCTCTTTGGCGAAACAGTGACCGTTTCGGTGAAGAATAGCGTCAGAAAAGCATTGACTGCACTCATTGTCGTTCGAACCGAAACAGTGTTTACACGAATAGTGACAGCGATTACATACGCCTGAAGTCGAACTCTGGTCATCGACTCGACTGCTCTTTTCAGCCATAAAGTAGCCCTCAGGACACGAACTGATACACACGTCATTCAAAAGTAAAAGGCCGGGCATGCAGTCTATGAAAAGAATATAATTAGCCAATTGTCGTATCGCTCCTAACACTAGTAGTCACGACAGAACAGACTAAGAATTTTGACATAAATTCCATTGTTAATATGAAAAAAGTATATGGAGACAAAGTCCAGTCTTGATAAAGTTGCAAATACCAGCACCAGTGCAAAGGTCAGTCTAATATTCCGTTCTCTAACTAATCAACAATCCTTTTACAATACATTCAAAATTTTCACCATATGTTTGAAAAACAGTAAATAATATAAGCTTTCAATAAGAGTAGACTTTAATTCATTTACTAAAACATTTCAATCAAAAAGTTTATTGAAACAAATTGTGAACCAATTATAACAATTTTCTATTAAATAAATCAATATTTTTGAGGTAATAAATAATTCTTTAAAAAACTATTGAGTATTAAAAACAAATATTAATGATTGAAAATAATTCGATTCTTTTGATAAAATAATTGCTTCAATAATCAAATTCACATCAATTTTCTTCAATTAATGATGGGGACAAAATTTGGCTAGAACAAATTATTATAATCTGTCAATCTCATTTAAATTAACTATGCTCCATTTTTTTATTGAGCAAGACCACATAGAATCTCAATTTTATCCCTTTAATCATTATTAATATAGAAGAAAATTTAGCAAAGCATGCTTGCCAAATCAAGAATTATCTTTAGTAAAAACAGGGCTTTTTGCCATTTCTCAGTTATTAGAGATAATGCATTGAATTTTAGATCTTCTCTTTTAATGATTATTGATTGGAAAAAGAAAAATAATTGCCAGGTATACTGATTATCAGCAATGTTCATGTCAATTACAAAATTAGTGTGGCTAATTGAAGTGAGACAGTTCAAAATTCACACTTTAAAATGTTTTAAAAGCATATAATCATAAAAATTACTTCACATTTGCTAGAAACAAACTAAAGTAGCTAGATTAGCATCAACAGAAGATGGTCACCTTTACCTTGCTGCCAAATTACCCCTCTCCTGACCCCCTAAAATTATTAGGAAAAGTTTTGGCAAGAACAACTTGCTGAAGTGGGTGCCTGATTTAAATCGATGGCAGCTGTTTAAAGTGTGGTACTCTCAGTTTTGTGCAACAATGAGTTGAGCGCTCGTCACAGATATAACCGCTGAAAAAGTTTGTCCCCAACAGAGACTTATAAACGATATTTTGATAGAAATGCTATCATTGAGTGAAAGACTGGTTAATGATATGAAAGCAATGATAGAACACATTATTTACAATGGATTTACATTTTATACATTTTTGGATCACTAATCAGTTAATCAATTTATGATTTTATACATAAATACATTAAGTGATTGACTCAAAGGATACCGATTTGGGCAGTGATTAGCCATCATTTCAATGATAAGTTGTCGGTCCCCTAACACTAATACTGAAAGGTATGAGTGATTGAATGTTTCACTATTTGTGTCTTCAATTGTTTGTTAGAAGAAACGGAAGAATATAGACTTTGAAGTGATTCAGAGTTAATATTAAGAGGACTGAAGGATAGCTGTGACGACAAAGGCACAGATGAACCAACCTATACATCTTCTCATCACAGGATCAGACAAAGCACACCCGCTTCCACTGACTGCTCCCTCAGACATCATTCCAGGGCTTTGACTCTCTCGCGTTCCATGAACTAGAATAGGCCACCCTGCACAACACACCAAATGCTTCCATTAAAGTCATACCAAAATAATAAAATTCACTCATATCTAACATAACTCTAATAAAACATTTTTAATAGCATTGAATTCTATTCTACCTTACAATTGATTGCATGCAATATGTATTTTATTTAAATATAAGCCAATCATACAATAAGCTGCCAAAAATTGAAATTTCAAAGAAACTAGGCATTCGTGGCATTAGTATCGAGCAAAGTATTAAAACAAATTAAAAGGGCCAAATTCTTTTTAAGAGTTAATAGTTGTGACAAGTCTCCTAGGTTATGAGTATAAGAGTCATTGATCGACTCTTTCAGTATTACTCAAATGGATGTATTTCTTTCATTTGAGACGAGATTTAGAGTTTATATACCATTTGAATTGAGTGTCAAATTTATACAAAACTGTTAAAAACAATTTGTAATTATGGGTACCATTGAAAGAGTATTGAATCTAAATCTATATATATGTGTATATATTGTTGCGCTTTCTCTTTAAACTCTATTAATTGTTAATAAATAGTAAGTTATATGCAATTTGAATGATGTGTAAAATTTTAATACTAAAAATGAAGTCATAAAAGGGACAGACCTTCATTATAGTTATACATATGTTTGCTTTGACTGTCGGACAGAATATGGTCGCCATTCTCCTCGTCCTCAATATTGTTGTGTTTAATGTCGAAAACGGGTGGTTTTGTGGGACTTTTTTGAGAACCTAAAATTCGGGACAAGTCGGGTGTGGAGGTCGAGAAAGGCACTGAAGGCTTAACATTGTTTGCATTTAGAGTTGATTTCGATTTTAGATGTCTTCGATCAGCGCTAACAGAAGTACCGAATAAGACAAGAGTCCATTCTTTAAGAAAAGCTCGACCTATAGAACAGAATAATTGTAAAATCAATTAAATAGTCGAAGCAATTATTTTCAAAGAAATTCATTCAATCCTAAAGTCGTACCAAAAATGCTTTGCAGACCACTAGAGACTGATTAGTGGGGAAACAATATTTTGTCAAAAAATTAATCAACAAATCAGATAATATGTAAAATGTGGGCAAAACTTACTGTAATATCTGCCCTCGTTATGAATTTCAAGCCTCCACTCGCCGTTCGGGTTTTCTCCCCACGAGTGGACTGTCATAAAAGGCCAGTTTTGGAAACCGGATCTCGAATTGTCCATTGGCCTCTGAGCCAATAGCGTAGAACGAGTTCCGGCGGGGGAAGTCAGGTAAACGTGGATATCACCCCTTCGGGTGGCAGTCAAAGTGACTTTTGCCTGCACGTGCTCTAAGAACTTTACGTTTTCACACGAAACCTATGCATAACATTTATGAGAGAGGAGTCAACCAATTATTGCAACAAACCTTTAGCGACATTTCAATGTAAGACTTGGCCGGAACCAACCTAACAAACAATAGCCTCACGTAAGTACCAAACAATCGAAATCATTCTTTACTTATCGATTGGTTGACTCCTGACTTCACACATTTTTTGAGTGGGGGCAGTCACCCAATCTCTGGCCAAACCAACCATAGCATTTGCATCCAAAAGACCATAACCAAAGGAATGGCTCACATTTCTTCCGACGCCATTAGTTTTCCAGTCTCTTGCGTGAAGATTTGCAGGTCTGGCCGTTTGGACGACTATATGCTGCATATCTCTCCACGTGAGTCGAGGACTGTATACACATTAATCCATTACATCATTTATTTTATTTGACCAAAAAATTTAAAACAATTGGGAGGGAATGGAGAGCAAGCCTTCAAATCAATGGCTCTATCATCTATGATAAGGTCATTTGTTTTGTCACATTAAAGGTTAATGGCTTTCAATTTAATAAAAACAAATCAAATGATTGTAATCTATGAGAAGACAACTTATTTGTCAACTCATCATTTCCTTATAGAATAAAAAGTAAGGGTCGACAGCAGTACAGCACATCAATTATTCTGATGGAAAAATATTCATGTACAGTAAATATTCGTTCATGTCTTTGGGTAGATTCCGAAGAATCGAGGCATATGTACGAACGCGAGTTACATGATTGAGCTTTTACTGTATTACCAGTAAAGTCAAGTCATCATCAAATTAATCGATTAATATTCATCAGGAAATCAAAAATCAAGAGAATGAGAACGCATTTAAAGAATGAGTTGAACATGGCTAAATCTTATATTTCTAATTCCAATAACTATCGGAGAAGATTGTTGATCTAGGAAATATAGATCAGTGCATGGATTGCATGGATTGCACTTCTATGAAATGTTGAGATGGAGGTAAAGATAGTGTGATAATCCGGATATAAGTTTAAATTAGGACTATTTTTTGTGATAACCAAGTTTTTGGGTATATTCTCAAATATTTGGATATAAATTCTACTAATATTGACTCTGTCCTCACCTAATACCATCCCTAGAAGTCAAAATTAAGCATGGTTTATATTATGTCATATAACCAAAGCTATGATTTAATCTGATGATTGTAAATCAGGCTGAGAATGTCAAAGTATATAACCTGGTCAATAAGCATTCAGCTTAAGGCAGTTTAGGCACAAACAGAAAGTAAGAGCTAACTAATGAAGAATAAGATTAAAAATGATGGCAAAGATTTATGCTTGCAAATTCAGATTCAAAAAGAATTGTAATTCATAGATAAAAAGAAGCAGATCAGTTTAGCAATATTAAAATTTAGGGAAAGCTTTAGGCTCTTTCATTAGTTGATTCTAACCTTAAAACTGTGTATAATTCGAGTTAATTGGCATAAAACATCGGAAATGGTAGCACATAGTAGCGTAAAAATGTTCACTGCTCATGTTTTTTTTTCAGGAAGTCAAGAGCCAAAATCTCAAAATTTAATTATGGTTCTGTCAAAGTTCTAAAAGCTTTGATCAAATGAAGGACTCTATTCTTGTAACTATTGGCACTTTTTTCATAAGTATCAGAAAAGTACTTATAAGTAATTAAATTATTTGTAGTGAATAATGGGTTAAATTGATGAATGAGTTGTGGACTGATTTACAACTAATCTAACTCTTCGACTGTTTCTATGAAAATATCAAATATTAAACAATTAATTGAATGAAAGGAATGTTGAATGCGATTCAAAAGTCATCAATAAATAAGAAAATGTGAAGAATGTCTTACTTGGCTTCGAGTGCGAGCGCACAGATACCAGCAGCTAATGGAGCAGATGCTGAAGTACCCGTATGACTGGCAGTACAGCCATGGTGTAAGTCAGTGGTAACGATCTGACGTTCTCCAAAAGAGCCACTGCTATAAGTGGTGGCGAGTGTAGAGCTGCATGCCTCACTATACCAAGGCACCAGACCGTTCTCTGTGGCACTACTTATGGATAGCGTCCAAATTGAGTTCGTATATCCATCACAATTGCAATTGTCGTGTTCTCGTCCTCCATTGCCAGAGGCCCACACAAATATGGATCCCAACCCTTTGCGACCTTTGGTAACACCATCGACAAAAGCACGAGTAGCCAATTCCCCTGGACCGTCAACTGTCTTTCCGTCGTCATCCGGACCCCAAGAGGCACTGTATATATCGATATGCTGAGGGTTTAGACTTAAGGAACGGGCTTCAACTGCATCGGTGACATCACCATCAAGCATACGAACGCCGCCCACTTTTGCGTTGAATGCTATTCCAACGGCACATATGTTATTGTTGGCATTGGCCGCCACCTCACCCGCACATCGGGTGCCGTGTCTATTGGAGTCGATCATATCATAGCGCGGCATCGGGTCCTCGTCGTGATTGTTCACGTCGAAACTGGCCATTGGGTCATAATTGGCGACGAGGTCAGGGTGGTCTTTCTCCAGGCCATCGTCCAGTATTGTGACCACAGCTCCCCTTCCTGTAACATTTTGATTCCAGGCCATTTGTACGTTCATATCTAGGCCTTGACCCCTATTCAAGTACCACATTTGTGGCCAACGGGGGTCATCGAAGGCCGATCTCTTGGAAGTAGAAGTCAATCGAGTATTTGTCGACAATTTAACGAAATCTCGTTTACGCCTCGTTTTGAGTATTCTTTGTTTCATTGAATGTCTCTGAAGTGAAACCAATAGTAAAGCAAACAAATCATAATAATATTGTCTTAACTAACAATGATTTCAGACTTTGATGGGTTTGCATGTGTTGTTCTATTTGAACAGTATTTACAAAGAGGTTGTGTCAACGCCTCATCAGTTGGTCTGTGCTCCGGGATATCGACATAAATGAAATCTCTTTTTACACGACTTTTGATGTGTTGCTGTTCAACCCATGACACCTATTCACAAACCAATCCGTTATTCATAACAATAAGATAAGAGCAGACAATAAGAGGCAAAAGGATGTAAAACATAATTAACTGACGTCTGAGTCGCGACTCAACAGAGAGTGATGTGAACGACAATAATCTGTGGATCGCTTCGAAATGCGGTGCAATCGTAATAAATAGTGGCAATCAATTGATCCGATCTATTCGTTTAGATAATAATTAGATCCATTCAATAGTTGCAATGAATACCTGTCCGACTAATTGGAATCCGTGTCTGTCGGCCAAAGATTGGGCCCCTTTTTGGTGACACTTATGTTGTTTGAGAGAAACGGCGAAATCATTTGTATATAATTTATTTGAATCACATTTGACTGCATTTGAACTGAACGTCAATATTATTATTAAATTAAATAATTGTTTAAATAAAAAGTTTTTGGGTTTGAATCGATGCCGAACTAAATCACAACTAAATGTACGAAAAATATAAAAAATATTCAAACAATTTGTTGAAAAGTGAGTCAATTGGTTCGAAAAAACAGCCATTTATTAGATCTGAGCTTTTATTTCATAATTATATTATCTTTTTATGTGAAACGCCATTGAATTTAGAGATAAAACTAAAAATTAACTAAAATATAAGTAAATATCAAATCATAAGATTAATCATAATTAACATCATTTGAAGGACTAATCAATTAATTGCAAATATAATACAAATATCGATAAAATAAGTGTATATTTTGTTTATTAAAATCACTTTTGAATGAAAACGACACAAAATGCAAACAAACAACTGCTGTGAGACTCACTTCAGTCATACCTCAGTCTACAGACTCTACACTCGACTGACATTCACTTCACAATTGACTTTACATTCAATGACTTCATCCACTCATTCATTCACTCGAATTGACTGTCATTGACAACACATTTCTCACCAAAACTGACGAATCAATGAATAAGAAATACCGGGAAAACAATCTCTCAGACCTTTGCAACACTTTTGACTTATTTTCTCAAAACCATATTTTAAACAAAAAACAAATTATAATTAAACCACTTTATAAACAATTTGCTGTAAACCATAATAAAGCCATTCGGCGACTAATACTCATGAAATTACTAAAGTGACCGTCTCTTCACTTATCCACATAAACCAACTTTTATAATGAGTTCTATTTATAGCATAAGTCAATTGTCACTCAAAAAACAAAATTCATTTGTCTCTTACCTAAATAATGTTTAATATTATAAGCATCTAGGTTATCTAGTTAAATCATTTATGATAAATTATCAGTAATACATATTCATATTTTAGTAAACTTATGAGATCTTAAATCCTGTGCGCAAACTATGTATCGATAAGTTGTTAAGAAGTGTTAGTTTAAACAATTATTCAATACTGCAGTTCGCAGTCAAACATAAGCTGTGAAATAAGTAATAACTTTAAATTGTGATTAAAAATTACAGTTAAAATATAAATCTTAAATGTTTGGTTACATCAGGGATGCCCAAGCTTTTCGGCTCTAGGGGGGTCTAGGGGGTAGTTTTTGAAAATTTTTCTAGGGGGGGGG
>JAQGCS010002478.1:0-10107 GCA_034702105.1 Fuscozetes fuscipes
AGGGGGGTGGTAAAGCCAAAATTTTCGACTCTTGGGGGGTGGTAAGACCCATACCCCTCCCCCTTGGGCATCCCTGGTTTAAAATATACTTTAATTGAATTCAAAAAATATATTCAATAATTTACTATTTATTCCTCAAATTATGTCATAATTTAATGTAAAAAATTTCGAAATAAAGTGAATGTAAGAGAAGTTCACAATTGTTTCATTTGTGCCATCAGTTCTTCCAATGATTGTTCAATAACCTGTCCCTCGGCCTCAAGATTGTCATCATTGGATTGGTTGTGACTGTACGCTAATTTAATACCAGTACTGATTTGGAGGTTCTCTTGGACGGGGACCGACTCGTCGACAACACTTATGCCCCAATCGTTATCCTCGTGAATCACCTCTTTTTCTACAACCACTTTGATTTGGGGTTTAGGTAAAGAACTAAACTCCTTCTGTCTCTTAACACAGAAGGAATCGTCACAATTAGGATTGGGTTTCATAGAAAAAGTGGGAAAGAAGTCCTCCAAAGCGTTGTAACCCAAATAGTGTGTAACGGATCCGAATTTCAACAGATATTTGAGTGTGTTTTGGACCAGAAAACCGGCCACTATTCCCATAGTTGTCGGAAGACTGGCCGCACAAACGCCGTCTTTCTTCAGAGTTTTCTCATCTATTTTTGAGGCGACGACTAATGGGGGCGCACACTATTCCGCACAATTCAACTCATTAATCATAAAATATTCAAAACTAATAGAACGTACGGCAAAACATGAAGTTTCTCCCGGTTTGATGAACTGGATGTGACCGGAAACGGCGTTTTCGCTGACACCCGACTCAAACCACTTTTGATTGAGTTCATTGCAGGCGGTGTTGATCGCCATTCGAGCCTCGAAATTGTCGACACAACTGAGCACTAAATCAACACTTTTATTACCGATACCTCCGGTTTTTATTCGGGTTAAAAAGTCATTGAAGTTATCCATTGTTGTGATGTTGTAGTTATAGGTCTCGAACTGGACGTCGGGGTTAATATTGGAAAGTGTGTTGTGGGCGGCCTCTACTTTAGACATTCCCGACTGATGAGGTTGGAAGAAGAGTCTGTTCATATTAGCCAACTCTACCTTATCGTAATCGAAGAGTAAAAGTTTGCCGATACCACATCGGGTGAGCATCTCTGCCGTCACACTTCCCACACCTCCGATGCCAACGATTGCAATACTAAAATCTCTAATCCGCTGAAGAATTAAGAATTCATTAAATAAAATATTTTTTGCGATAATTGTTTTTAATGATTAAAAGATTTTAAAGTTATCTTTTAGTAAAAATGTGGAGAAATAGAGAAACTATTGAGAAACCATTCGGTCGTACTTTTGATGGCATTTAAGTTCTTAACATATGTTTTGCCGCAAATGAACTCAAAATGTGATTAAATCGTTTCAAATAATGAGTAAAATAACTCAAAAGTATAATCGATTAAAAATCATCTCAAAAGATATAAACCTCATAATTGTCGACAATTCCCATCCGTTTCAATGCCATCAGACGACTAATTAGTTCCGAAACAAATTAAATCAAAGAATAAGTTAAAAATTGAACCAATTATTAGAGATAAATGACAATACCTGTAAGGATTAGAGTCGACCACTTCGGCACTCATTTCTTGGATCTTTTGCCGGCAATTGTTTTGATTCATCGATTTATTGAGTTGTCTTTCATTTTGCAACTGTGTCTCCAATTCAAGAATACGAGCTCTTAATTCATCCATTTGTTGACAATCGAGTGAATAATCAAATCAATGATAAGTGAGATAAGAGTGAAGTCTTAAATAAAAACTAATCTAAATGTGTATTAAATGGAAAAGTAATCAATTGATTGAGGGATGGAGTGATGTGGCACTCAATTGATTCAGATGTAAACCAGTCTGTAAACCAGTTGCAAGAATAGTCTAATACTGTCATCCAAGTTATGATTTGGCGTCAAAAGAGGGAAGCGTTGGTTCTTATGTCAAACACATTCCTAAAGTGTTTGTTTGAAGTTTGCTTTGCTTTTGAAACTACTTTTGAAGGCATAGAGTGTTTGTGTGAAGCAGTCATTCAATGAATGCAGTGTTTAGTGAACGGACTTTCAGTGAATTCGCAAATGTTTTGAATGAGTGCTAAGACTCTAATGTGTTGAACGAAATGCTGAAACATGTCTCGACTCGAACTTTAAACTCTTTAAGTGCGGACACAATAAGTGTCAACAGTTCGGTGATATTCGGCTCATCCAACGAAAGCAATGGATGCGATGAGGAAACGTCCAGATCTTCTCGATCTTCGAGTTCGACATCCATTCATAATATCGGACTCCAAAAGGTTTGCATAACTTTAAGCAAAAACTTTTGAACTCAAATGCTTTTCTGCGTCCAATTCAGTCCTTATTTTGTTTGGTTATATTTTTTAATGATTAACAAGGAATTTCTTTGAGACTTAAATGCAAGCAAATATTGCGGCTATATTTGAACTCATCTTGTTAGTTATTGTTATTTATTTTTATAAAGTTATGAATTTTAAACAAAACAAAACTTGAAAATCAGTGAAGCGTTTCGACAAACAAAAGCTTATTTGACATAAGGCTAAGGCTTTGGAGTTATAAATGTTATAAATGTTTGGTTTCTTATGAGAATCTTTTTTATCAATTCATTATTTTGAGTGATATTTATCTTTTTCTGTCAAACAATTCATTAATAGTTCTTTTCTTACATTCTTTGCTTTGAATATAAGTTATTTATTTGAAAATTATAACCATTATTAGTATTATTAATGTTATTAATGCTATTAATGTTGACTTTATTTGAAAAGTGTAACCAAAAAAGTATAGATTGAGTTAATGGCCCGAAGACTGAATGCCATCAATTGAGTTATCATTAGAGCATCGATAGAAATGCATTTTAGGCAATGTTTTAAACACATTGAAGGCTAAGTCTTACAAATCGTTTTCTCCCAATTTGTTTGCAATCAATGAATGAATGAATAAATGAATGAAAGCCTCAAATCTTTTTATGGAAGTATTTATTCGAAACTTGTTATTGAAATTGTTTTTCTTCACTTCTTTTTGTTAATCACAGCAATTGATCGATGAATTAAATAATGGTTTTAATATGAAAAGTGGCAAAAACTTAATCAAAACTTATTGGAAGCAAATATTTTTTTATTAAACTCGAACTTTGAGCCAAATATCAGCAAATGTTTTGTTATCTAACAAACAATTATATGCTTTCAAATATGAATTCCTTCTCAACTTTTTTTTATATTAGAAGAGAAACACATTATTGTCGTGAATGCGGATCCAGAAAAGGGGGAAAGGCGACAGTCAGCCCCTGTTGTGATGCATGGCTGGAGTGAAGTCATTTTGTAGTCATTCTCGTAATTACGCCAACTCTTCATTACAGACATAATTGACTTATAGTTAGAACGCAATGCTGTCCAACTGTTGACAGGACAGCGCAGTCACTGTGCGATTGGGTTCAGACCTAACTTTCAAACGTGTTGTGAGTCTCACATCTCTTATCTTTTTTCGCATATAAGACACGACACTATTGAGTCCAGAATCGGATATCTATAAGATTTTGAGAGACTACATGTCCTGTCCTGTCGGTGCTGTTCAACTGTATCGCAGTCAGTATCCGAATGGTCCCCTTTTCCCATCTGGTGGACCCCTCATCCCATTTCCTGTCTCTTGTGAGTCCTGTATTTCCTATGAGTGTTGCATTTGTATGCAGTCCTATCAGTGCTGACCTTTTAATATACAGTTTTTTCAACTAAAATATAGAACAGCTGTTAGAATAGGAGACAAAAGTGTGTCCCTTATGGCTGTTCCCTTATGGCTGTTCTTACAAAATAGAGAGAATGGTGTGATTTAAATGAAGGCGTAGTCCTTCGCGTTTCGTTTGAAGGGGTATTTGAGGGGAAGTTTGTCTTCCCGTATGACAATTGGTCTGTGAAATGGTTTTGTTGATTGTATTCGTTCTGTTTATTCACTTCTGATCTTCAAAATAAAGTTTACAAACATTTAGTTTCCTTTTAAATGATTGCAACGAAACCATTGGTTTTTAATATTATCACTAATTGTCTCTCATCTAAACTCTTTGAGAGTTCATAAAATAGAAGATTACAAAAGTGGAACTCCTTTCAGACTGGAGTTCATTCAAATCAGTTTATTTTCAGATTTAATTATTTAGACGACGATTATATCCATAGCACTGAAGAATATGTGAGAAGAGAATAGACTTGAAGTCATATAACTGTTGGACTCATTTATTTGCAAAAGTGATTATTAGTCGCTCTTATTATTAAATTCAATTCAGTTCATCACTTGATTTCATTGTATGTCAACCCATATCTGTAATAATTGGTCTGTTGTTATGTCACCGCAATTATAATCTTTCGCCAAATTGGTGTTTGTTTTGAATCAAATCATTTTATTAGTGAATAAGAATCAAAAATAAGACCAAAACTAAGACATCTGTAAACGCGACACAAATTTTTCTTCTTTTGTCTCTGAATTTAATCACTTAATTGTGTAGAAAATTAATTTTTAATAACATTTTAAAAGTGTATTCGCGTGAAAATGCGAACTAAACTTTTCATAAATGTATTATTAATCAAAACCAGAAAATGTTGTAATAAAACAATAAAAAAAATAAACTGTTTTTCTTCCAAAAGAGTTTCCTCTTAAGAGAAGATTAACTATTATTTTCTTTATTCAAATGCGAACTCAATTATAATCAGATTTGATTGAAATTTATTTGAGCGGTAATTCAGTTTTGAAATATTTCTGATGAAACTATTTTGTATACAAAAGCCTTTCGAAACATTCTCCAAATTAATTGCTTTACATTAAGACCTGGAAAGAAGTTTTAGCTATTAATTGAGTATTTTATTCTTACCCCTACATAAAGAGAAACAAGAGTCCAGAGTCCAAGTGAACAGCAATTGTCATACCTGAGCGTCATTTTTTATATTTTCCCATGCACTTCATAGCACTTCATACCACTTCAGAGCTGCTGTTCTTTTAATATATTTTCATTGATTGCGTAACGCCTGAAGGCTTTGGATGCACAGCACAAGCATATAATTTTAAGGACGAGTAGCACATTCTTAACTTTTGCTTTTAGTCTATTAGAAATACGTAACGTTAGTATAAGCTTATCATCACAACTATCGAAAATAAGTATTTAGGAGTGACACCCAACAACCCAACCACTGCCCCAAAGTCATAGTCCGCTCTATGGCCTAAAGTTCCGAAATTCAAATCAGATCTTAAAATAATACAAATTTGTTTTGGCCTAACATTGAGTTACAAATCAAAATCTCAATTATTTTGAGCACTATTTTCAACAAAATAACCACAAAATACAAACAATTGTGAAGACAGTCATCAAAATAGCATTCCTTTCGGTAATTTTGGTGACAAAAAGGGGCCAAAGAGTGTAAAAAGAAAGCTGAGCGTAAGTGAGGTAGTCTTCTCTCTGCTATAAATTGGGATACATTAATGACTTTAATGCAAAAACGCCTTTTCCGCTCTCAGATTAATTTGGTTGTTCACAAAGGAATGCTTTGATCGGGTCTTTCACTACATATCCACTGAATATAGACTTAATGTTTTTGGAAACCAATCAAAAGGGATGTGATTCCGCTCTAAAATTACTTCAGGAGAAAGACTTAAACAGATAAACACTTAAAACTCCATTTGTTTGAAACTTTCTAATGGTTTTCCTCCAAAATTTGATCCATTTATTAAACTAAGAAAAACTCATTAATTGCATAAAAATTTGCTGACTTTCCGTTTTCTTTTAATTTAATGTTTAAATTCATGAATGAACTAAATTGTAATCAATTGTTTTTAGGTCGTCATTAAGATTTTTTCGAGAGTTTTGTGTCCAGACGTCGAATATAAGACACTTTCGATCACAAACCAAACAACGAGTAAAGAAGTCGTTCGAATGCTTTTGAATAAATTTCGACTCAAACACAGAGATCCCAATCTTTTTTACTTAACGCTAGAAGTATGGATCAGACAAACAGGTATGTCATATGTGTTGTGCACTGCTTGAGTTCATCGTTGATATTATATATTATAAGTGGATTATCGACATATATCTATCATATTTTGATTATTTACAACATTTCCGAGTAAAGTGTGTGAAAACATTTCATTTATCATTCTTTTCAATGAATTTATTACCCGAAAGGGAAGTCATTAATATTGAAGATAATTATATTAAATGGCTTTTTACATACTTTCAGTGATTTTTCAATGATGTGAATGAAACCCCTTTAAACGAAATTCGAAGAATAATTTGTAGAAAACGCGATAAAATCATTTGAAAACAAATGAATCGGAATTCAAAATAAAGTAAAAGTTATGAATAGAACCTGATTTCGATGGTATTGTTCTGACCTCTAGAATAGTACACATTTCGTGAAAGTCCTAAGTTAGTAGAGAATAGAAAAATAGATGATTTTTCAGTTCAATGAAATCAGATCGTAAGCATTGGTGCGAAACCATTGCTTTCTTTCGCAGAATTATTGCACAATAGGGACGACTTCTCATTCATGACAATCCTGTCGAACAACTCCAATATAAAAACACTAATTCTTTTTATAAAATATTTTGGTTCAGATTCTCATTCACTTTCATTCAGCTTTTTATTGCTATTTGTGTCAGAAATGTGTAAATATTTTGATTTAATATCGGGTTTAAAAAATTCTAATTTTTTTAGTATATAATTACAGAAATTGATTAATCAGTAATTGGTTTTGGATTTAATGAACGGAAACCAAAATTCAGACATTAAGTGCTAATCAGAGTGTAATCAAACTCTAATCAAATGCTTAGTTATAATCTTTTGGTTTTAATTAATATAAAGCTTTCGTTATTCGGAATCCAAATTAAAAACGAACGCAAGACTTGATATGTCATTAGTTGATGACTAACAGGGATCGACATCCAGACAGTCGTCAGTCTAATTATACCATTCATCCAAATAGAATAATATTTTTCAAACTCTTTTGATAACCACCGATGATGATCAAGATAAAAAATAATTTAAAAATTTCATTCTAATTGAAGAAAAAAATTAAAAAAAACCTTTCTTATATCAAAGTATTGATTTGAAAGTGATTGAGCTTGACAATCAAAATTCTCATAAAAACAAAGCATCAAAATTAATTATATAAGAGTTAGAGTTAAAACTTTATATAATTTATCAGAAATATAGACTCAAGAATTATTAAATGAATGATTTTTGCAGGCATTCCCATTAGGAGTGTTATGGTTTTGGATGACGACACGTGTCCAGCACTTCTTCAGTCATGTTATCCTCAAAAGGACTTAAAGTAATATTTAAGGAAATGATTGAAATAATGAGTAAATAATAAAATAATGATTATTTGTTTATTTAAATTACAAAAGGTTTTCACTAATGACTCGATGTGGAGGTCTAATAAAGATATACGACAGCTGTCTTATGTCAGGGGTAGGCCTACACTCATACTATACTCAAACAAATTGTTGATAACTGACGTATCGTTTATTTTTAGTCACTTTACAAAAGTCTTCTTCTGTCGGACCGAACGACAGTCGAAGAACTGATTCAACTTCTGCTCAACTGTTATAACCTGAATGAAAACCCCTCGAAGTTTGCCTTATATGAAGTCTGTCCGTCCCGTAAATGTATGTATTTTTGGCTGTTTTTTGTCACCAATTGTTAGATAAAACAAATGACTGTTCACTACATTTACAAAGTATGTAGTATATAGTTTTGTCGTCCTTCACACCACCCCTCCCCCTCCACGACTTTGTTCCCGCACTAATACAGTTAAGTCTATAGGAGGGGCAGATTCCATCCCTGTTCAAAACTTAACATGGGTGAAATGGGATATATTGAGATACTATTTAGAAAGGAGAGGATGTAGGATCATATAGAGAGGTGCCTCGTTTAATGATTAAAATTATAAATATACAAGTCATCCAAAATAATCAAAAATGGTTGACGTGAAACGTGATCACCATTTTTGATCGATATTTCAATTTGGTAAAAACTCTTAAAAACAAATAAATGGTTATAATTAAGGTGTAAATGTAGTGGAATTGAGTTTGATCCAAGCTTGTTTTAATGTACATTTAATGTTTTAATGTATATTTGTATGGATAGGCGAACGGAAATTGAATTGCAATGAAATACCTCTGGCCTTACAGTCTGAGTGGCCGAACCCCGACATATATGTGTTTCAATTAAGACACAATTGTGAAGAATACCAAAAGAGGAAACGAGAGGTTTGTTTGCTTTGGTTTTGCTTTCATTTTCTTATCAAATATTTGTTCTCAAATTGTTTATAACTTTGAACTGATAGTTACCCTGGACAAAGACGCTGGATCTCTCCGGAAATGTGATGTTTCATCTAAAGGCCAGGGATGAGGTCAACTCTAAATCAATACATTCTCCGACACTAAAGCCGTCGTTCAATAACTTTGAAAATTATTTCTATATTTGATTTAAAATCAGTGAATGATTTGATTGTAAGGAATGAAAGACTAGTCGTTATCTCAAATTCACACAAACAGTACAACAAATTATTGGACATAACATTCAAACAAACTTAATGTAAACGAGTTTTCGCTTTTTCTCACATTTTTCACTAAAAAACACTACAAAAAAATTATTCTTTTATTTGACTCTCAGTTTTCTGTCAACTCTTTCCCAAAAAGCAAACATTGCGTTCATTACTAATGAATTCTAATTTCACTTTTGGCTAATTTTGTGGAAATTCCGCAAAAGATTTCCTCGAATTTCACTCATTATTCTGTTTAAATGAATTTGAGATTTAATATATTCTTCTGAATTGTTGTCTATTTTGAGATTCATTTAATAGTTATTTGACTCAATTCAACAATCATTCAAAATAATGATGTATTAGAATATTAATAATATGTAGATTTTATTCATTATTTTTCTCTAATTCTTTGCACAAATTTTTATTTTTACTTTTTTTCATTTTCTGACCAAAAATTGTAAATTTTAAAAATATCTAATTTTGTAAAATATAAAGCATTTTAAATGTTTTTACTAAAAGAGTTATTAAAGTTATCTTTAAATATATATATAAATAAAAAAGTTAATATAAATTGGCTTTTTATTGATTAATAATCAATTAGGAGCTAGAAGCAAATCATTTGCTTATCTCTTAACTAATTTATTCGAAATTTTTCATCATTTGCTTCACTTATATGGAAGTAGTAATTAATTAAAAGAAAAATTTTCTTCAGATTTAATGATGAAAAGGATTGAAACAAATAATTGAGAAGTGAGCGACTCTTAAGCAATGACTCCCACATTGTTTTTAATGGATATCTGAAGTATCTATAAATTAAAGTCATTTTCAAATCTAATATTTATTTAGTGATAAGTAAAGTGCTCTCATTTCGAGCCATGAATTGCTTTGCTTTTGAATGATTAGGAATTTTGAGCCTTCAATCTGTGATTTGAATTCCTTTTTGTCTATTCATACGAATATCAAATTTTCTGTTTTGAAAACATTTTGATTAAAATGATTTGAAATACCATATGTTCGACAAATATTTCACTGTTAGGAGCTTTTGATTCAATTCTTGGGAAGATTTGAGTTTTGTCTTATATTTAATCAAACAACAAATATATTTATTTGCAAGGGTTTACTCAAATTTCAAATAACTCTCCAAGAATTATAGTGTAGAGAAGAAATACAAATAGATGCAGAATGAATCATTGAATCATTGCCAATGAGAAATAAGATTGAAATCTTAATTTCATTTTAAATTCACGATATTTATAAGAATTATAAAACAATTTCCTTATTCTTATAAATTTAGTCAAAGATAAGATTTAATAATGTTTTATGACTTGGTTTTCAATTAACCCAAACATTTATTAATGTATTGTTGGGTTAGGTTCCGTTTGACCCAAGTGCATTTGACTAGGAGCGGTTCACCTAAAAGGGATTTTACATTCAATTTATGTTTAAACAAGTTTGGGATCAAAGTAATGAGCACTACATCTATAGCCAAAAGTTATTTCCAGCTCTCAATTCACCCAAG
>JAQGCS010002479.1:0-10106 GCA_034702105.1 Fuscozetes fuscipes
AGACACACACACACACACACACACACACACACACACACACACACACACACACACACACACACATGTAAATCACAGTTTTCCGGGAACCCTCATTCATTCTGTTAGATCTAATTGAAAAGTGAGAGTTGAAGGGAAAAGGATCCATAAAAATTGAAGGTTTAAAAAAAGCAAACCAATAAAGTTAAGGTCAAACAGAACTAACAATAGTATAGAATGGTTGTGATGTCCGACTGGGTTAGTGGGTATTCAGGTTTAATAAAAGTCGATTGCCTACCAATAAAGGGGCTCCTATTTTAAAAATTCACCTCAACCTATATTTGGCTCTTCCAACTTTTTTCTTTTTTTAGTTCAAGGATACTTTTGAGCCCAGTATAAGGCACTAATTAAAGGCACGGCCCTCCGTTGCCTTCAAGACATTCGTCTAAAAACAATTGAAATTACCTTTTGCTGTAGAGTCGGGTGAAACTGATGCCAAACTCTTTTCTTTTTGATAATCATTTGCTTTGGGACTCATTTGATTGGAGAGCCTGTAATCGGAACGATATTTATTCGAATGGAAGTCGAAGTGGTTGTCCTCATTCACTATTAGACAATTGTTTTGGCGATTTCTTAAGCCTAATATGGCTTCGATAGAAAAGGATGACTTCGAAGAATTATCAGCGGCTAATTTTTGACTCGGATTCAATTGAGTGCTGTAATACATGTTGTTTACGATGCCGAGCGATGATACTGACTTGTTAGCGAAAAGAGCACTGTTCGGAATGCCCTGAGCGCTCTGAGTATTAGCTATCATTGTCTCGTAGAAGGCATTCAAATTGATGAGAGCTGTGGTTGGACTCGGATTACTTTCTCTTTGATAGCCATTCATTTTATTGATAGGATTGAAGTGATTTTGTTTGTGTTCGCTTACATCTAAGTATAGCGGATATGACAACCGATAAGACATTTCGTTTGACTTTAACTTAAAAACACTTTCTCTAAAAACTCGATTTGAATAAAGATTTGAGAGTTTGCACACGACTTACACCACTCACACTTGTCTTCTTCCAAATGACAATTTGACGGACACTTCTCGACAGAGCAACGACTGGAACACCACAAAAGTGGGACCGCTTTGCAAGTGAAGCACTTGTCACTAGTTTAACTTACGACTCCCTCCTGAGCAGCGAATTAGGCGCTGACGTCTCAGCACAACTAGCTTTGAAACCGTTGACATGAAGACACTCCTACTGGAGGAACACGACTTTGACTTTTTTTATATCTTTCTTATTACTGTATATTCTATTGGCTCTCATATAAAATCGATGTCTTTATATATAATATGGGTTTCGATATAACACTTATGCGAGTCTTTCGCCTCTTTATCTCAAATATGTTATGAAAAATCATGAACTAAACGAAAAGACATTTCCCTCATTGATGTGCTTTCGAGCGGATTAATACTCAGCAACTGATATATTAAGTTTCAAACAAACGACTCATTTTTTATTTATTGCCTTCAATTGTCTGCCAGTCATCATATATTTAATATGATATTCCTCTCAAAATTGAACTCTTATTCCCTAATTTGCAGACAGAATATTCTGGCCATTAAACTCATTCCACAAGATTATAGTTTGCAAACCTTTAACGCCTTTTAAAACTACCGGGTTCTCGATTCCTAGATTCGATTATTGGAATTGCTGTTGACCTTAACAATTTATATTGTTTTGTCTCATTGAAGACCTTTTGAGAGGTCACCCAATCGCAAGTTAACAAAAATGAGTTAATGTTTTTCCCACGACAACAATCATTCCAAATAATTTTAGGTTTTTATAGAGCGGTGCCCAGGGCTATATTTCTTTTGGTCACTTTAATCAGCGGCTATTGGTCTGCAATCGTCATTCATTTGTGAGACTATCATAAAACTATATGACTATTCCATTTTGACTTTGCGCTACTGAGTCCTATGCGCTCTGCATATGATATGCCTTTTCAGGTCAAACGTCACTTATTTTAAGTGAACGCTAATTATTTCAAAAATCTTTTTTGTGATCGCAATTGAAAATTGGAAATCATTTCTTCATTAATTGTCATTAAAAAACTCGTCGAATAGCACTAAAATATCCGCATATTTTAAGTCTTAGATAGCCAGCATGGTTTTTCTGTCATAACAAACTTATGATTGGGAACCGAAGAATAATCAAGCTCATTTTTAGTATTTAACCTCGCTTAATATTTGTATAGTCAAAATTAATTGACAAATAAAATTGTCCTTTAAACTTTAGTACTTATAAAAGATTATTTAATAAATTGATAACTTGTGACATGACACTCTCAATTCACATGACTTACCACTAAGATAATATTGTCCTTAAATATTAAATGGTATTCGACCATATTTTCCTCGATAGTTTAATTCTTTTTTAAAATTAAAGTCTTTTTCAAACAAAACTTATGACATGACTCACAAATTATATAATTATTTAAAAAGGGGCAATTAGATTTTAATAATCTTTGAATTTTCATTACAAGCAATAATTTGGAATAAAAGTCAAGGTAGATAAAAATTTAATTCCTATTTGGTTGTAATTAATGAGACTGGTATTTTCTACTATGCATGTGATTGTATTAATATTGGATAGTTGCGGGAATCAACTTGATCAATGCTTTCGTTAATAAGTTCATTAAATGTTAGGA
The DNA here is from genome assembly GCA_034702105.1 of Fuscozetes fuscipes. Taxonomy (NCBI): domain Eukaryota; kingdom Metazoa; phylum Arthropoda; class Arachnida; order Sarcoptiformes; family Ceratozetidae; genus Fuscozetes; species Fuscozetes fuscipes. Next base: position 2,680 of record JAQGCS010002479.1, read on the forward strand.
CAATAATGATTGAGAACAATGGTGTATATATTGGTGTATTGATGGCCAATCATTTACAATGGTGTGCATTGGTCTGCATTAGCACTCTTTGGATCCCTGGCGCTAAAATTGGTCACTTGTAAAGTGCCGCCATTGAGTGTGCCTTTTTGTTATATTGATGCCGAAAAGCCCGGGCATAGGCCATCGTCTTTTATTGTCTTAAGCAAACGAGACGACTGCCTGACCTACTGGTGTCGGTTGGCTTTCATTTATGAGGAAACATCTATGAAGTAGACTATGAGATGACATTAACAACTCTTCTTTGGCCGACTTTTATGGCTTAGATATAAGGCATTAATGCTAATGAATGTATTACTATAGAATGCCATCAGTCCAATCACTGCATTCCCTATACATTTGGCTCCTGATCACTTACTGATCAGTGTTCGCTTTCTTATGCCTCTTGTTTTACAACTATTTTAAACTTTAAACTAATGTTTCATATTTTCAGATATTGTTTTCCAATTTTATTAACGAATTTAATTACAGTCGAACCTAGTTGTAATACTAAACTTGGTTCAGGGAAATTGAGGGATTATAATGAAGTAGGGATTACAGCGAAGTTGCTAGTTATGCTGATTTAGTGTTGAGATATGCACTAATAATTTAATGTCAATTAAACGGTTAGATTCTTCAAATACATTTAAATGATCTATTAAAGATAGTTTTTTCTTAGTTTCATAGTTTCCATATTAATTATAAAAATAATTGAAAATACAGTTAAACCTAATTGGTATATATCTGGTGTGTTCCCAAAATACAACACTTGATTGCTTAATTTAAAGATTTTTAAATTTGCGAGAGGATACTAGTAATGTTAAATTTTGAAAAATTCTAGGGAAGGGGGTTAGCAAAATTTTGACTATAGGAGAGGGGTAAGAGGCCAACTTCTCTTGACCATCCCTGGACTCTACCCAGATTATTTTAACATTACAGCGTACATTACAACCTATGGGTATGATAAGTGGTTTTCACGTTTGAGGGACTATAACCAGGGAAGGATTATAACCAGGAGTCTTATAGAAATGTTGGACCGTATTTCCAAAAATATTGAAGAATTCAAAATAATTGCACTCATTTTTAAAATGATTTGATATTTTGATTGCATTTTAATGATAATTTGAAAGCAATACTAGTGGTGAGACTGACAGCTATTATACCTATTAAAGTATTGCCAATAAGTTACCGACAATTGGGGGACAGGTATTTACAACACTTTCAATAAAAGTGGCCGTTTGTCAACTGGGAAGCAATGATAAAAGAATAATTGGGCGCTTCGTTTCCCACGCTTTAATTGTCACTGATTATGGCTGAGACATCGTTCTGAGACCAGTGCTCATTCAGGTCGGACTCAAGGGTGCTATAAAAGTATTGGTGCCCTAAACTCTTGGCTCAAAGGTTGAGATGATGACCCATATTATCGAACATCAATAAAAATCGATATGTTTTGAAAGAAGCATTTTTGTAGGTGTTTTCAGAGCTAGTTTGCAAATAACAAGATGGGTTGAGGGCCACCCGTGCGCTGCCAATAAATGAGTAGAACACAATGAGGGCCACACACCAAACATAATTCTGGAAATAAAGAAAACTTTGGTGTAATTATAGCCCTTTCGCTTTAAAATTGTATAGTCATAGGTATCCCACTGTGAACTCAACGCGATTACTATTTTCCAAAATTATTAGATATTAAGTATTGTATAGATTTCTAATTTAGTTTAAAAACAATCGCTTCTAATCTTTTCCACTTCTAAACGAAACAAATTTATTTGAATATACGTTCGCTTCGATTCAAACATTGGCTTAATTTAATCTCTTAACACAATTATTGTCAAATAGAGTGATGGCAGAAGACTTTCAAATCATTTGTTGCTCCGAATCAAAGCCTTTATTGACACTCAAACAACTCTTAGATTGGGAACCGACTGAGCAATGCGTCGATCAGATCCATACAAAACCCTATTCTTTAAGTCGATTACAAACTCATAAAACGCATCCCAAGAATCAATTGAAAACATTGCTCTGTCATGACATGAAAGGCGGTTATTTAGATGACAGGTCAGATAATTAGCTACCCGTTCCTCTTTATTTTAATTGAGTTTTACCTTCAGATATAATGACGGCTCCGACAATGAAACCGCCTTCAGGTATGACTCATACCTTTTGACTATTTCAGGAAAAGGCTTAACAATGGCTTTAAAACAATTATTTCTTTCGTATTCCTCAGATTTTTTGTCTGGTCTTCAATCGATATATTCGTCTATTTTAGGTTTGTGTCTGTATTTGGGAAGAGAGAGAGAGAGAGAGAGAGAGAGAGAGAGAGAGAGAGAGAGAGAGAGAGAGAGAGAGAGACTTTTAAATTAATTTTCTAGAATATGAATCATGTTTGTTTGTTTTTAGCCACAATTTAGTAACGATTCCACCGATCACTTGGATTAATGCGAGCCATAAAAATGGAGTAATTGATTGAAGAATAATATATTGATTTGCTTTCATTTGATTCTTTTGATACTTAAGGTTTCAATTTTGGGCACATTTATTGTGGAGGGATGGACTCAAACAAATGAAATTATGTCTCACATATTGGGTTCGAGTGAAACTCTGGAAACAGTCGTATCAAAACTGGTAGCGATCGCACAGTTCTATCACTTCGAGGGATGGCTTATAAACATTGAATGTGAAATCGATCCCAAATCTATCGAAAGTCTAATTACTTTCATAAAACTGTTAACCGATACGATGCATACTTACAATCGGCACAGGTATCCTATTCTAAGCCCTAAACTTTCACTTTATTGTAAATTGACTGCACATTCAATCAAATTCTTTGTCTCTTTTACTATCATTTCTATTGCAATAGTAGCTAAATATTCTCTAGAGTCAAACATTTGGCGAAGTGGGGGATTTAGAATCATCTAGGAAAACTTCCTCTAGCCTTACAATGCGCGGTAATTGCTTTTTGCAAGAAACCCACCATTTCCCCCGTCTAACCTCCCATCTGACACCCCCTAGAAAAATGTATTATCAAGTTATGTTGAAATGACTTTAGATTTGTAGCCATTAATGTAGGGATGCCCGAGGCTTCTAATTAGCCCCCCTGGAATTTTTCGAAAATTTAACATTACAGGTATAACCCCTCCCGCAGCGGAGCGAAGTGAGGCGGCAAATTTTTTACCTTGGTCCTCCTTTGTGTTTTTTCCGAAGCGACGCGGCTTGTATTTGCAATTTTTTGGCCCAATTGGTTTAAATTCAAATCCCCTAGACTCCCCTCCTAGAAAATTTTCGAAAAACCCCTACCCTAGACCCGCTAGGTTCGAAAAGCTTGGGCATCCCTGCATTAATGGTTATAAAGAATGCGTGATGTCAAGATAAGGTAGTCAAAAATTTAGGAGAAAGCCCTGTGGAATGATTTTTAAAAAGCTCAAAAAAGACCAAATTGGTTCAGTTTCGTATTTAAATTAGATTTAACGGTAATTTAACTTTAATTTAATTTTATCATGAATTAAGCGAAAAACAAGTTCAAATGTGTGATTTATTTTATACCAACTCGAGTCGAGTTACTCGACCCAAGCTCGACGTCTCTAGGGTGAAGTTATTGGGAACACGGTATACGTTGAGCAGTTAAAACCAATGAGCAAACAATAAAACAAAAATAATCTCAAAAATATTCATTGCTTTAGTTTTTTGAATAAATTGGCGCTAATTATGACATTGTGTTTGTATTAAAGTCTAGTCATTTGGTACGATAGTGTTATCAGCCCTGAGGGTCAGCTTAAGTGGCAAAACGAACTAAACTCATCCAATCAGTGCTTTTTCGATGTTTGCGATGGAATTTTTCTCAACTATTGTTGGCGTGAAGAGAATCTTGAACATTCTCATCAGTTATCTCACTCTTTATCCCGAAATTATGACGTTTTCGTCGGAATAGATGTTTTCGGTCGTAACTGTTTTGGTGGGGGAGGAATGAACACACATTTGGCGGTCACAGAGATAGCCAAGCACAATCTCTCTATTGCCATATTTGCGAGCGGTTGGACTCATGAAGTACTCGGCCCTCAAAACTTCACAAGTAATGAATACTTATTTTGGTCTACTCTTGGTTTGGGAGTACATCACTGGCCTAAAACATTGCCCATCACTACTTCCTTTTGTCAGGTAAGTCAAGAGAAAGATTATCCATAGAGAGGCACGGTCGAGCTCGACCGCTCTAGGGGGTCTAGCCCAGTAGGAAACTAGGGGGAGGTTTTTCAAAAACACTAAGGAGTAAGGTAAAAATTTTCGAAAGGAATGTAATGAAAGTTACGCAACACTTTGACTTCTATCACACTTTTATATAAAATTCGCAGAACTTTCATTTGGAGACTAATGAACTACAGTCGCTCACCGATAAGAGACACAAGACTGGGAACAATGATTTGGTTGATATTAATGGTTAGTTGACAATAAGGGTCAGTAATTTTTTCTGCTTAATTAAATAAATAAGAAATAGACATCAAATTTCGAAAATTTTAATTGTTTTAGAGAGAGGTAATATAAAAAAGCTTTTATCACACATTTAGTTTATATTAAAATATTTACCTTAAAATATGTGCAAAATTGGTTGCATTGCAGTACATTTTTTTGAAGATTTTCTGTTTGAGAGTTTGGTTGATATAAATGATCAGAATTTACATGAGTTTACTTGTTTGGGACCAATCGAATGGTTGATATAAATGATTGTTGATACTAATGGTACTTGATACAATTGGGCAACTTCATTGAGTTTATATTATAATCTTTTGGGGAATCAAATCTTGTTGCTTCTATTAATAACTTGCCACTAATAGTACTGTCTCTTATTGGTAAGCAACTGTATTTGGTAAAAGAGAGTGATTTTGAAACGTAATTAACTATATAAAACTATAGCACAAAACTATATACTACATTCCATAAATGTAGTGCAAAACATTACTAGCCAAATAATATATTATTTCTTCGCTGATTTTTCGGCTTAAATCTGATTTAATCCAGGTTAAATGACTAAATGGATGAATAATTCTGTTTAAATTAGCCTCAATTATCTAAATATTCGGATAATTGTGCTAAATAACTGAAAATAACTAAAAATTTGACCCTTCCCAGAATCATCATTTATTCTATCGCTTAATATAATAATTAATTATACGTTTAAGTCTTTTATATAGGTTTTTGTATTTATTATTGTTGTTGCTTGCTTAAAAGATTTGTTTAAAATGTTATGTGTAAATCTTGATTAGGGCTTTGGATTGAAGTCGTATCGAAGTGGGAAAGTGCTGAGCGAAAAATCGTGGCATAATCTCAATCTTCAGGTATAAATTTTGAATGATCAAAACTTTCTAATTATTGATTGACAATTTTAACAAGTCAATATTAAAATTGCCAAAGAGTTCCTCTTTGCCATAAAATGACAAATGACTGGTCTTCGTGTCCTAAACATTTTTGGGCATAATTTTGAAATAAAAGACTAGGGATCGCTTCCCCTATTTTTTTATCAAAACATTAAAATAAATTTCAAAAATGTGCTTCAATAGGAATTACAGCCCACATATCACACTGGTGTTAAAATAAATGTGAATGATGCTTTCAATGGTGGTGGTTGTCTGCAATTGAATGACTGTTCAGTGTCTTTATTCCGGTGCGAGATCCCAATCGAGAGGTGTTTTTATGCCATTACTTATAAATCAAAGTCTATTCAAGAATTGAAAACTTTTCTAAAATATCGAACGAATGAAAGCAATGAAAATAAAAAATTAGACTTATTTTCCAAAGAACCCAATTATGAGACGAACGAGTTCTCAATTCAATACATTGAGTAATAATTGTTTCGATATTAATTCAAATTTTAATATTTTTATTTATATTAAGTGATTATAAACATAAAGAACTCGAAAAGTTTAGTAAATATGGAATATTTGATACTATCAATGGTTGGGTCACTCGAGCGGTTATTATTGATAAAAATGGACCTAAAATACAAGCAATTGTGTCGTCTATTGAGCTCAATGTCATCGCTGGTCCCGAAAATACAGCTCCTGATGTTCTAATCGGACAAATGGTTGAATTTATTTTATTGATTACAATATTAAATATAATTTGATTCTTGAAACAGATTTTCGACTCCTTATGAAGTCATGGAATGCACACAAACTTATCATTTCTTTATATATTTTAAAACAATTGAAGAAATAATTTTCGTTTTTACTTTTGTTAATATTCAATAAAAGATTCGAAATATGGGACGTAATGACAGCCCGTATACTAACTTTCAATACAAAGCGAGCCCTTCCACAAACTCATAATAAGATATACACTGAAGGATATAAACTTTATTCATATGAATGGCCCAAAAATACTAAAACTGTTTTTTGGTAAAATTAAATAACTATTGAGATAAAGACTGAATCAAAATTAGAGTCTTTTTAATAACAAAAACAAAACAACTGTTCGTAGACTCAGTTGTGAAGAATCATATCATAGATCTGGTATATGGCTGGCGCCACATCCATAGCTCGCGACTTCAGTGATAGAGTAAATTTGGGATTTGCAGGTTGAACCTTAAGTTCGGCCAAAACCCATATATTATTAGTGAGTTTTAAAGATTGGTAGAGCATATCCTGTCCCTCGACATTACGTTTGGCGATTGTGAATATATTATTGGACTGCAGTTTCTGTGAGACCTGATCCACGTTAAGCATAACGTTGTCGATGACATACTGCACTTCATTCTGAGTGGGGATATCCTTCCATGTGGCCAAAAACACCCTCTTATCCATAGCACCGTCTTCTAAGCAGAAGACATGCGTTGGAACAATACAACTGAAATAAAAGACGTCAACATTGTTTTTGATGGCCACCTGAAGACTTGTCAACGGTTCCATTTTTTGAACCGCTCCCATTGTATTGAGCGGTAAACCCACGTCTGAAGTTATGTTTGGATGTAAAGGAGTGGGTACTTGAAGAGGATGTGCCGGCGCTAAACCAAAACTATTTTTATTGAACTGAATGGCAAAGCCTCCCATCGCTTGCATCGCTCTATTGCTGAAACTCATTTCCATAATTATCTGACCATTACGTCGAGTGAAAGTTCCCGTTACTTCCAACCCCTTTCCTCGTACAGCTGGCAGCCATACCTTAGACGTAAAAATTTAGTTTTAATTTAATCACTTTTATGTCAAACCTGTTTGGGAGGGGTATAGAAAGCACCGGTTGTCGGAATTCCAAAAATATCGCCAAGAAGTCCAGTGTTAGATAGAGTTGAAGTTCCAGAAGTTGCTGAAGGAGGAGGAGGAGCTGGTGTATTTAACTCAGGTCCGCCCAAAAGACTGTCGAGTCCTCCACCAAGAATATCGATATTGGAATTTGCGATCGGAGCT
>JAQGCS010002480.1:0-10105 GCA_034702105.1 Fuscozetes fuscipes
ACAAAAGATGTGTGCTCATCTCACTGGTGCCGGAAGAGAGTGGTACTCACTCGAAATCGAAGGAACACAAAAGGACTAGGACCAAACAAAGCAGTCTTTTTATCAACAATTCCTACCGATTGGTTACGAAGCTCATCTAAGACAAGAGTTTTGAACCCGAAAACAACAATTATATGAGCCGTCCGCCAACTATATCGCTTCGATGCGTTCACTATTGAGAAGAAGCCAACAAAATATGCTCGGAGAAGAAGCAGTTGACTTCATTTTGCGCAATATGATGCCGTAACTAGTTGAAAGAATAATGCCGTTAAACCCGAGGACATACAATGATCTCAAAATTTATTCCAATCTTGTTGAACAAGGATTGAAAGCTTCAGCAGAAGGTGATCAAAAACTTAGGGCGTTAACAGAGTCCTTACACAAAATGAGTTTTAACCCTCAAAACCAGTTTTCGTAAAACCGCGGCCACAGTAGCAGAGGTAGATCTCAGAGACGTTATGCTCGAGACTTTAATTCTCGTACTCGTAATGGCCGACCAAGATGTTATTATTGTGATATCCCTGGTCACGTTCAAGCAAATTGTCGCAAAAGAATGCGAGAACAACAAGGCAATAATAATCGAAGAAATGGCCAATCTTTCCGTGGAAGAGGAAATCGATACAGAGGAAACAATTATGGAAACTGACGATACAACAATGGTCGAAACTATTACAATCGAAATGGCAACAGTGCCAACAATGCCAACATGATCGGCAACAAACATGTAAGAAAAAAGCCAGGGGTGTAGTAGGCTCTTCCCTTACGAGTTGACTCTGTGCACGAGCCACACGACGTTTGTGTGCCCAAATTTACTCGCGACACTTGGGTACCAAAAATGAGTCAACGATCTCACTGATGATGCGCGCAATCGCTAATAAAGAGCACCTGAATGGTGGCTATTTGGGTCGACTTATGGTCAGCGACCAAATGGGCCGGATTTCGGAGTATTTATCAGTGTTAGTCGGGAACTGAATTACTGGACAACGATTCCCAACGTTGTGACGCGCAGCTAAAAATGAGTACCTAAATGGCGGCTATTTGGATCGACTTATGGTCAGCGATCAAATAGGCCGGAATTTGAAGTATTGTTTGACGACAATTTGGTACCAAATATTGAGAGGGTTTTTGGGGTCGCAATTCGGACACTAACATTTGCGCAATTAGTAACAATTAAATTAACCACTTGCCGTCGGCGATGACCAGTTGAGTCTCGGCGGTTGTTATTGATGCCCGTAGAGTGTGAGGGATGTCCACAAAAGCGAATTTCGGCCGGTTGTAGCGGCCCACAGAAAGTCACTATTTGTGCATACAATTTAGCGGTAAAAACACCGATAAGATCACACTTTTGGTCTTAAAAGATCGGCCGTAAGACACAGTAAACAAAATAATTCAAACTAATCGTTTTACTCTATTTATTATTAAGAAAACACAATTATAAATTCAATACAAAATTTGTTGTTGTTATGAGAGCAATGGCTGAACACGGAGTGACGCCCACCATATCCGCAACAATGCTTGAGGCGCGCACACTCCGGTTATACACAAAGTATGTCATACAATAAATCATAATTAATTTTTATACCCAAAATGTCATCGTAAGCGGCCCTTGCAATAACTAAGGTTACAATGAGCGTCACTCTCAATGGACAAACAAAACCGGCTGAGTTATCGATTTATGTCCTTAGAGGCTTAACAGCCAACGTCGTCATCGGAAGTAATATAATCCTTGCGATGAAAAAGGTCATCAATGAAGGGTAAGGCAGAGTTTCTTTCTGACTCCTAGACCAACCAGTAAACAACTATTTGTCACTGATTACTCCAAAATTCTCCGAAAATTTTGTAACACATGGCGTAATCTATTCTCTCGACAAAGTTATTATTCCTTCAAAAACTTCTCGTATAATTGATGTAGAATTTCAATCAAAAAGACGCATTAAAGATGGGATTTATCTTTTGAACAATAGACAAACAGATGGTCCAATAATACCAAATTCAATAGTTAACGTAACCGATGGTCATACACAAGTTCTCGCGTCAAATTTTTCAGATTATAACCAATTCCTGTATATCGGCGATATAACTGGGCAATTCTATTCAACAGAAGACTACTCAAGAAATTTCACGAAAAACATCCAATGGTAACTTTTCCAGATATTCACTCAAATATAGATGAAGACGGACCTCAACCGTAGACATCAACTTAAAATCAAGAATCGATTCCTAATTCAACCGAAAGAGGCGCTCCAACTCATCGATACCGAACCAGACTTAACGTCAGAAAATCTCTAAATCTTTTGTAACTCTTTTTACTTGTACAGAATGCTTTCTGTTTTGATCTAATTAATCCAATTCAATAGCACGAATCTCAACGAAAAGTCGTTAAAGAAATCACTCCTTACAATTTCCGTATAGACTACAAATCTCCGTGCAATGCCTTTAAACAACTCAACAATACAGCCGAAATACTTACAAAATGGTGTGATGCTGTATTTAACGAAACTGTCGTTTCTCCACTGTTAGAATTCTGCAAAGTTCACGACATAACACGACAAAAACGTCTCATTCCTTTAATACCCGTTATAATAGGAGCAGTTGTTGTTGGACTTAGTAGAGCAGGCGTTGGAACATACTTTGCATTCGCAAACACTATAACCAAAGTCAAAAACCTTGTCAGACAGCTTGATCTGATCAAAAATGCAAGATTTTAAGGACTAGATGCTTCGCACTACATTAAAACCACTCTTCAGATGGCTGGAATCAAAATGAATAAAACTCAACTCTACACAAACGCCGAAATCAATAATCTCAAGGCGGATGTGACTTTATCAATTTATTTGGCAATAAAAATGGCCAAAATTAAGATGATAATCGAAAAATCGACTAATATTTATGCTTATTTTCACCTCACAGATGAATTTCTAAAAGTTTTCAACAGATCATTGCCATGCGTTCCTGATTGCCCCACAAATATGACAACTTTGATCAATTGCCACATAAATCCGAAAGAAAATAGATTAATATTTGGTGTTTTAGCACGAAAACCTTCGCAAAAACTCACAATTATTAAAGAAGACCCGTTTGCTTTCTATAACACGACTGGAATCAAAAATTGTTACCAAACATATGATGGACCCGATCACATGTTACTGGACACCGAATCAAAGTGCCTTATTCCTGTTCCAGATTTTGAGAAATCGCAATTTATTCCTTATACAAAAGACTCGGTTGAGTGCTCAAAGACCTCTTTTCAATCCATTGAATGGACTAATGACCAGTGTTCCGTTGAACACCACTTCGAGGCCATACAACTCAAACAAGGCAATCGTTTCAATTATCTTTACTGTTATGAGCAAAACATAACAATTAAAATGCGAACCTTTGAATGTCCAGACCGACCGTTTAGACTCTCTGCGAATACTTCGTTCAAAATCTCTGAATTTTTGTACAATTCGAGAGAAAATTTCAATTACACGACAGAAAATTACATTTGGTCTGATCTAACAAACCATTTTCTGTCACACATAAGAAGTACGCTTAACTCTAGTCTAGACGACTATTACAAATAAAATGGAAAAATCAGAATCCCTTATTTGGAATCTCTGAAATCACACGGTTACCACACCGTTCTGGTTGTCACGATAGCTGTTTGAACCCTTATTTTTCTTGTCTTTGGCTATGCTGCCATAAGAATTATGTTCTTTAGACGTAGAGACAGACGTTTCCGAGATGTAAGACAAGATATTGCTTACGAGACAGCCAGACAACTCGTTAATGTCATAAATGTCTAAAATCAAGCGTTAGAGCATGCTGCTCATGACATAAACCAACCCGATTAGACGAATCGCGAAACTAAACATTAATTTACCACATTTATGCTTTATTTTCTTTGCTTTTACTATATTGTCTTTAATTTTCATTTAGATTTAAGTAATGGCTACTCATCCAGGCGATGATTCTAATCGAACAGACGATAGACTTCGAAGGCGACCAAGAAGAACTCATCCTTACAGAACCAGGCGTAACGATAGCTTACCGACAGAGGGTATTCCTGTTGTAACGATCCCCGACGACGCCCTTAATTACGTAGAAGACGACCCTTGGGCCAATCCTACTCTTCAAACTTCTACTTTGGAGGCTGAATATCTCCAAAGAGCGATAGACGCATCACTCGAGACATCTCAACGAGACGAAAATTTCACACACATGTAACGGAAAAACTTTTCCTCTTCCACCTATCGATCAACACATCTCTCATTCAATATTAAGACCCAAAATGTACCACTAAATTAGACATCATTTATTGTTTGACTTAATTTTTGTATAACCGGAGTGTTCGCGCTTCCAAGCATTGCTGCGGATATGGTGGGCGTCACTCTGTGTTCAGCCATTGCTTACACAACAACAACTAATTTTGTGTAATTATTATTATTGTGTTTTCTTATTAATAAACAGAGTAAAACGATTAGTTTTGATTATTTTGTTCATTGTGTCTTACGGCCGATCATTTAAGACCGAAAGTGTGGTCTTATCGGTGTTTTTACCGCTAAATTGTATTCGTCAAAAAGTGACTTTCTGTGGGCCGCCTCAACCGGCCGAAAGTCACCTCTGGAGGCGTTATATGCAACCAGTGGACATCGAGGACAACCGCCGGGACTCATCTGGTCATCGCCGACGGCTAGTGGTCAATTTAATTAAATACTAATTGCGCGAATGTTAGTGTCCAAATTTGGCACAATGCGCACTCGTTTGTTAAGTGAGAATTGCGACCCATAAAGCTTTCAAGATTTGATACCCGAAACGCTCATCTATATTCCATACCTGAACGCTGCAATAAGAGTCTTCAAAAACGGTACTTTGGTTCGCTATCAAATAAGTCGCCCCAAAGGTACCGACATTTGAGTAATTATTTCCAGCTGCGCTTAACAACGTTGGGATCGTTAACAAGTAATTCGATTCCCTAACTATTGCAAAAGAGTACTCCGAAATCCGGCCCATTTGGTTGCTGACCATAAGTCGACCCAAATAGCCGCCATTTGGGTGCTTAATTTTGTAATCGCGCGTGTCATCATTGGAATCGTTGACTGATTATTCGGTACTCAAGTGTCGTGAGTGGATTTGGGCACACAAACGTCGCGTGGCCCACACGTTGAGTAAATTCGTGAGGAATAGTTTAATACATCCCTGGCTTTTTCCTTACACACATGGATCTGACCGACGAAATTGAAAAAGTGACACAAGACACCGCCACTAAACGACTCATCAGAGTAGAGTTTGCAAACCTCAGATAATAAGGTGGTTATGGCAGAAAAATGGTGGTCTACAAGTACGAACAGGCAGAACCAACAGAAGGTTTCCCGAATGTATTGAAAACATACCTGTGTGTGATATGCATGAAATTGCCTCACGACATCAGACAGTGTCAGCAATGTGTAGATTTTATTGCAAAATGTGCTTTGAAATGCAAAGAGTAAAAGGTCGAGGATGCCCATCAAATACAGATGCAAACAAAAGTGATGCTGGTTATGGTCCTCACAAACTTTACAAAGACATAAATGGAAAGGAAAAAATCAACGCAAGCGACAGACGATTCCTGAACGACTTTGTCAAAATCAAGTGCATCTATGGCGAGAAAGCAGAAGATCGTTCCGATAAGCTGATGGACTGGGAGACAGCCGAACGTCACTACGTTCAAGGCCAGTGTCCTAAAGCAAAATGTGCAGGCTGTGATCTGCTCAGATATACTTCAAAGAAATGTCACGACGGACCAGGTGATTGCATCAGAGAAATGCAAAAGTTCGAAGATTTTCTGATGGCCAAACATCGACTCGAAATGGCGGAAAAAGACAAGCTTATCGCTCACTTGGATAAGCGAAACAAACAGATGGCTCAACAAATCTGCGCATTAGAGGCTATTAACGCCCACAGGACAGCAGAGTACGCCAAATTGACTGAAAAGATGGCAAGAATGGCGACTGGACAAACTGATCGACGCCTCGAGCAGTTAGAGAAAATAGGTAAAGGACAACTGAAGGAAAAGCCGAAAGAGAGCCTAAAGAAAGCCGACAAACCCGAAAAAGGCGATGGAACTTTGATTGCGAACCCAACAGATCCGCAGATGAAAGTCGACGCGATAGTTTACGTCAATCACCACAAGTATGCACGACGCGAGATGAATGGCGCTAATCGTGGGCTGAGTTTCCACGAACTTCACTAAAGAGCCGTAAACACATGGGCAAAAGATCAAGAAGAAGCCGATAAGCTTACTGTACTCGACCTGAGATGTCGAGTTGGATTCAAAGACGACCACGGTATAGTTAGCAACGCGTTGAGGAATGTCCACACACTCAACTTGTTCCCTAAGGAATGGTTCTCGACAAACACAGCATACGAATTCCCGATGAAAGGATACGCCACAAAATACAAGCAAGAAGATGTGCTGTTGAAGAAGGGATACAGTCTGGCTGAGATCAGGCCTCAACAAGACAGCCAAACGTCCACTCGTAGAAGTCAAGAATTTCGCGGCTGCAGATATGCCCAAGAACCTTATCACAGCAGATACGAATCCATCGGTGGTCGCCAACATCGCAATTAGTTTTAGTTTATTTTACTTATTTTTAGTTTAGATTAAGAAATTTTCCATTTTTCTTTCAATTTTGGCCTAATTGTGCCTTAATTTGATTATTTTTTAATTTTAAGAAATTCAATTTTTTTGTGTGTCATTTAACCTATTTTATTGCAATTAATTGATTTTCCCTATTTTTGGAATTTTATATTCATGCCTACACCTTGCACATGTCAGATATTTTACTTGTAATTTTTGCTTGCAAAAATTCTAAAAAGGTATATAATTGTAGGCAATGGTTATGCAATATATGGAAAATGTTTGATTTGTTTTGTAAACATTTAAACGAAAAGAGAATTGTTTTGATTGTGTGATTGAATGCCAATCACTTGAGTATCGACTAATGTTTAGTGCAGTTCTCTCTCTTCTCTAAAAATGTAAACATATTTTTATGCTCTGTTTTCAATAAAAACTTTTTCTCAAATTGTGTGTCCATCGGCCACAACATGATGAACACATCACAAGAGTTAGAGACAGAATTTTGAGCTTAACATTCAATGTAATGCAATACAGTTTTTGTGTATACAAACATTAAAAGGAAATTCTCAACATTGAAATATTTTATGTTGCCAAGCGGATGTCTACACTGTAAAGATCATTTCTATTTCAATAAACACATTTACAATTAGACCATGCGTAATTTGTGACAAAAATTATTAGATTATTTTAAAATTTGTAAATACCAAATTCGCAAATAATCCAAATAATTCAAACTTTGTTTTGCCATTGTCAAATTAACGAGGTATCAAAATGTCATCTAGTATTTTAACTGTACCCCTTGCCCATCCCTGATTACACTTTGAGTATTGATCTTCATTTTTTGCTCTTATATAAATATAATAGTGGTTTTTACTTAAATGAAAACAAGATCATTAGGGAGAAAATAACAAGATAATTAAGACTATATAATAATGGTAATGATGTACCTTATCCTAGCTATGTAGTCAACTCGAAAACAGATTGATAATGCTTTAAAAAATGATAAAAGGAAAAACTATTTATTTAAAAAAAATAGTGAGTGTAATTCATGATCAAGAAATAATGGTGTTATCATCATCACCCTTTATTAAAATAGTTTATTTCATCATCTTTTTTCGAATATTTATGTATATTTTCTATATTAAGAACAATCGATTACAACTGATCAATGAATTAAAAACACTAAGAAGGAAAATTACTTCAAATTTTAGTAATTTAAGTCATTGTAACTTTTGTATTACTTATCGGATTTTAAAGATTTCATTTTTGCATTAAATAAAACTGTAATTCATCCTTTACAAGATCCAACTCTAACATTATTTCTGTCTTTCTTGGATTAAGCTGGGACATAGTGGGGCAGAGGCTGAAAAGCCAACGGGGCCAGCAGGGCCAGCAAGTACTTTTGGGGCCAGCAAGTACTTTTGGGGCCAGCAAGTGGCCTACTAGCACTTGCTGACCCAACTAGCACTTGCTTGGCCCTGCTGGCCCCTCTAGCACTTGCTGGCCCTGTTTGCCCCACTACCACTTGCTGGCCCTGCTAGCCCCGCTGGCTTTTCAGCCTCTGCCACATAGGTGGTTTGCAAAGTCGACGTTTCTCAATAAATGCTTAGTTAATCTATTTTTTTAAATTGTATTAGAACATCCATATAATCGTGTAATAGATGCTTTTTAACCCATTAAAAAATATTCAGTATTGTTTGAGCAATAGTAAACCTACCGCTGACATTTTTTGTGCTCATACCTTATATATAAAATCCACTGAAATCAATTTTCTTGGAGGTTCTATGGTGTGCCAAGATAAATGTAAATACTACAAATAACGTAAATGTATTGAAAAACAGAATATTAATTAATCATGCTAATTATTTTTATCAACACATTATCTTATTGATTAAGAGTTATCTTGAGAGAGTGCTCAGAAAAATTTAGCGAGTATTTCTTATCTCCTTTATTAATACCTTTCAACGAGAAGAGTTATTATCAGTTGTGCTTGCAACCCATTCACAATCTTGAAAGGTCTTATATTATTATATAAATCTAATTATTAAATATATTCTATATTTACTATAAGCAAGTAAATTATCCATTTATATTGTGTTCATTCTTTAACTACAACCGTTTATACACTTTAATAGTCTTATTATTTTACAATAATATTTGTCATAGAATCATTTTTATAAAATATAATATGATTATTAATATTTTTAAATTTATTAATATCATTGTATGTGTTGCTGGTTTATTATATCACACGATTCAAATATCAATCCAGTATATGAGTGGAAAGACAGTGACAACAATAACTAAGACGATATTGGAAAATGAGCCCATCCCTGCCTTTACCATTTGCACATACGACTGGTTTTCAATGGAGAGAATTGGCAAGCTAAAGGATTTTTCAGGATTATATTCAAACTATGAAAAACAATATAAAAACTATTGGGAAAAAGAAAAGATGGAATTCCCATGGCGAATACCTATTAATGACACGTTCAATGAGGAAATAGATGATCTTTATAAAGCAGCAGAACTTCAAATTATAAGCAAGGATGATGAGACAAAATCATTTTTTAGTAAATATTCTCTCTTTGATTTGTTGAAAAATTACAGCATTCAAAATAACAATGTAACTAATTTATTCTCAATTTATATCTGGGGTGTTATTAAAACTAGTAAAGGGTTTGAAGAGACCTTTTATAAATTTAGCGAACAATCAATAGAAAGTTTTTTACTAGATGATTTTTATAATCTGATGAAATGTTTTACCTTTTTCAGCCATCTTTATGAGGAATTTAGGACGATTAAAATGAAAATAACTAAATTATATATTTATATTAATAGAATCTATGAAATGTTTCCCTTGCATCTTTTTAATTTCAGAATTTCCATACACTCACCTAATACCCTTCCTAAATTTAGTCAATTTATCCCATTGGAAAACAATTTAGTTTACAATTTTTTATTTTCACAAGTTAAGACAAAGCTTTTAAGTCAAGGATTCGAAACAAATTGTTATTATTATGATCTTGATTATAAATTCGCCAATTTTAATTTTCGCTCAGATTGTATATCATCTTGTTTACAAAACTCCATGGTCAAATATTTTAAAAATGAAAATTGTGCACAAAGTAAACATTTATTAAGATACAAATATTTGAAACATCATCAATTCTTATTTAAATGTAAATATAATGCAGATTATGTCATAAGAAAAGATTCAAAAATTGATCTTGAGTGTCAACATAATTGCAAGGTTGATTGCAATCATAGGGACTACGAATTTCTACAAGAAACAAATGAAAATCATCATTATCGAAAAACTCAATTCTATATAAAAGTAGTTCACAATTTAAAGCAAGACACTTTAATAAATCATTTACCACAAACTACATTTGAATCATTTGTTTGCAATCTTGGTGGACTGTTAGGAATGTGGCTAGGAATCTCTATTCTTGCAATTTCTGA
>JAQGCS010002481.1:0-10102 GCA_034702105.1 Fuscozetes fuscipes
AAGTTCAATAAAATGAAGTACAAAATCGGACAAAAATATTTGGAAGCGAAGGGAAAACTACTTATTATTAAACCTTCAGAAAAATTGGATGACTTTTCGCTGAAGGACTCGGATAACAATTTTAGTGAAATGTATTGCATTCCTGAAAAGGTATACAAAATTGAATTATTTTTGTGAAATTCAAATATTTTTTGCCTCAAATGTTTAGGAATTCAAAGATAGGATGAGTCTCGAAAACATTGATGAAATCAAAGAGGAATTCTCATCAGAAAAAGTTGTTCTTAAAGTTAATGAGTATTTTGCATAAACAAGTATAACTTAAATATCAACTTACGATAAAGGTCAACTTATAATTAAATTTAACACTTATTCTATGCAAATACTCAATAATATTCAAAATTACTTAAGAATATTAAAATAATAATCAAATAAAATTAAAACATTATTACTTACAAAATATTTTGCTAATTAATTCATTTTGTGAATGTGTTAGGTGCTCAAATCTTACCTTTCCATGTTCAAAATTTTTACCCTTCACATTAAACTGTGCGTATGAACAGAGAATATTGACCCTGACAATTATGTAGAAAATATCGAAAGATGAGAGTATGACTTGAGGCTTAGGCGCGCACTTGAGATGACTTTCCTCATAATTATATGATTGGCTGTAATTATGGTAACATTAGTTGTATTCGATAGTAATGTGCGGTTCATTGAATATAAGTCAATGGATCACAACTTTCTTCACATCCTTTTGACCTTAGATTGAGGTTAATATCAAACTCTTTGTTCACAATTTGCATATTCGAGAAGACGATCAAAACTAATGCATTACTCAAATATCTATTACTTACTTAATTATAATTATCTTAAATAATTTATATTGCTAAGCATATCAATTTACTAGGTCACTGTAACCCAAAAGATGGTCAGACGTTATCAAATGAAACAATCCACTGCTCTATAACCTGAAAGAGCTATAATTCAAATGTATAAATTCATTATAACCCCGCCCAATCTACTATTTATGATATCAAGGATGTGCAAGGTTTTCAGACTCAGGGAAATTTGTTGGAGCAAAAATTTTTAAAACTCAAGGATGGGGTAAAATGTTTGAAAGTAAGGGAAGCATAAAAAGGTCATCTTGTCACAAAATTCACACAATTTAAATCCATTTAAATTGACTAAACTAACCAATGAATTACAAAATCACGGATTTTGGGAATTATTGGCAAAATGTAAGGACACATGATTTTGCTAAGAGGGATTTTTCAAAAGATTCAAACTGACGGTTTATTTCTGGAAATCCTCTTGGCCATCCCCATATGATAGTCAAATTATCGAAAGAGTAAATTGATTCCATATTGAGTGAAAGTACTCTCAAAATAGCCTCGAGTCATATTATTCAATAGTGATGAGGGACTGAACTTTTCTAAAAATAACCACAAATTATTATTTATTTGAAATTTGCATTATGATTATGCCAAGCATAATATAACACGATTTCCATGATAACAGAAATTTTCCAGAGTATTCTTTTTTTAAACAATAAATAATCAAAAAAATAGTTCGATGGGAAAGTTATCTAATTCCGATTTTTAAATCATAAATTGTTTTAACATTTATTTTAAACCTCATTTTTCATGGGTGATTTAGGAATTGTGACAATATAATTGCTTGATATTTGACTTTAAACTTTGACTATACTCGTGTTTTAAAGTATCATATTTATATTTTAAGATAAATAAATTCTTCTAGTTAATGCTATTTAGTAAATATTAATCAACTTTGAATAAAATGGTTAATACCATGATATATTCTTAAGAAATGATAATTTACTTAAAAAGTTAGCATATAATCAGGGGTGCGGAAGGGGGTGTATAGCCCAAATACCCTCCCTAGTTTTTGGTCTCGACGAGATCCCCCCTCTAGATTTGAGGCAAATCGGAACCCCCCCTCCAGCGAGTTAGAAAAATACACCCCCTATACCCCCCCTGATTTTTTTATTCGAGGGACCCCCCCTGAGGTCGGGTACCTTCCGCACCCCTGCATATAATTAACCATCCTGGTGTGATGGTGGTTCGTGTTTAAAAATAACTTGCAAACAAAAGAAGTGTGACGTTTGATACATTTATTTATAAGAGCCTCTTCTAAAATGAATAAATTGTTTCTAATTTAAATACAGTCGAACTTGGTCATAATGAGATAGTTTCGTGAGTTTAATCAATTAAATTAAATGCCATTCATTTTCAGAGTATTAGACTTTCTTTAAAAACAATAAATAACGAAAAACACAATCAATTCACCAATTTTTCAAAATCAAGGTTAATAACTAGGATAGAAAGGGACGGCATATCTTATTGTATTGATGAGAGGGAAATTCAGCAAAAGAATATGTTTTATAGCTATATTGCAGGCTCATTTATTATTCAAGTGATAAACAAATCAGAATAAGAAGAAACAATTAGCCCATAGAATAAAAATAGTTATTACACCTGAACAAGGCAAAGTTTACAGGCGTGCATATAAATAAGACCATTATTTTTTCCTCTTCTTATTCTTCTTGCATATGATAACGTCATTTGCCATCACTAAGAGATGGCTATAATATGTATACTCAGTACAGATAGTCCCGGCGGGCCTTTAATAGCACCGGAATAATAAATTACCAGAATAACTCTCTCTAATTCAACTTGATTATATGTGCATCAAACGAAAGTGTTGTACCACTAGTTATTATTTTTATCCATTAAAGTTTTTGAACTTATTTTACACAATCTATAAGTGATATCAATTAGAATCGATTCCAGTTTTGCGAAGAAGTCGTGAATTCAGAGAAAGAATTTCGATTTTTTTGCATTTGGTTTCTGTATTCTATAGAGCGTTGATATCAAACAAATTTTGAAATTCTTGATAACACAATATTTGAGTTTTGAGCCCGAAATGGACCAAAAGCTATGTTTACCAAAGATTATGAGCGAGGATATTGTCATCAGTGGTATGAGTGGCCGCTTCCCAGAATCAGATACTACTGATGAGTTCGCTAAGAATCTGTATAATGGCGTTGATATGATTATCGAGGATGATAGAAGATGGCCAACAGGTTCGTTCAATTTATTCTATCAAGATTATATTACTTTACAATGTTAAAATTAGCAAACAAATTTTGTACATGGCAATAAAGTGCAGGTCATTATTTTAACAAGTTCAGATTTTAATTAAAAAATACGAAAATATAAGCAGCGATTGCCAATTCATAAATCCCCTTTGAGTTTGCAAATTTGGAAAAAATCATCCTGAACAAAATTATATCACCACTCCGAAAACTAGTAGAAACCAAAAAAAGAAGAAACAGGATCAACTAGATTTTGCCAACTTTTCCAGATTCCGTCACTTTGTTCTTCATTTTGATTTGTTTAGTTAACTTAACTGGATTTAAATTGCATTTGGGTCTATTAGGACCGGATTTAGGCTAGAAAACCCCTATTCTAGGACAAAAATGGCTATTCTTTTGGCATTTCCATTTTATCCCACCCCTGAATCACCCTGATTGTTGAAAATTTCCTAAAAAATCATCCCTAAACTTGAAAACCTTGCCCACCCTGAATATAACTAAAGTTTTTAATTTATTAAATGAAAATAACTTCAATTTATTGAACTAGATGAAATTTGGTAAATTTGTAATTGCTAATTAGTAACAGAGAATTGCTAACTAATATGAATATTAGAGAGTTCCACTTTTTAGGATTAGTATATTTTATGATCTTAAAGCAAGGGTAAATAAAAGTTATATTATTAAAATAATATAATATATATAATATTATATAATTAGCTTGAAACAAAATGCTTTAGAAATGAAAAGTTATACCAATAAAATTGATCATGTTAAATACTAAATTGCAGTTTTTGAAATATTTTAAATTTCATAAAACCATTTAATTACTACTATCAATAAGTTATCAGTTAATGGGTTTTTAAAAAATGCTTTACATTTCATTGAAAATAACACAATTTGTAAACCAAACAAATGGGACAACAAATCAAACCTCTGGTTATGACCAAAATATTGACCACAAATTCAAAAATGTCATCCAGATATTTATGGTATGAACTGCCGGATGGGAAAACTCAAACAAATAGACAAATTCGACGGACAGTTCTTCGGTATTATGCAGACTATGGGCGATGCGGTCGACCCTCACTCCAGAATTTTATTGGAAACCACTTATGAAGCGATCATTGACTCCGGTATGTTTTTAGCCTTGATAAGTGCACATAATTTTGTGCCCTCAAGCTATTTGGCAACATTATCAAGATCAATCAATAAATAAATAATCACTAATCAATCGATCCAGGTATTAGCCCACAATCACTGCGAGGCTCGCAAACCGGTGTTTATATCGGGTACTCAGGTTTTGGAATGCCTGACGGCATACCCGAAGAGGTACAGCCAGACTCACAGAACTCGCTGACTGAGACATTGCTTTGGGTTCCGGGAAACTCAAAATGTCTTTACGCCAACAGAATCTCCTTTGTATTTGACTTTAAAGGACCCTCACTAGTGATAGACACGGCCTGTTCCTCGAGTTTGGTCGCATTCAATACAGCGATCAACGATTTGAGATTAGGTTTTAATAAAAATTTGATTTTAATTTTAAAAGTTCATAACTCACCTTATTTTCCACAATCTAGGCAAATGTGAACAAGCAATAGTGGGCGGGTCCCAGATCAATTTGCAGCCCTTCACAAATCACATCTTCCAGACAACTCGACTCAACAGCTTTGATGGTATTCCAAAAGTATGGGACGAAACCGCTGATGGCTTTGTCAGAGGAGAGACTGTTTGTTGCCTTTTCCTCCAAAGAAAACCCGAATCAAAGCGTATTTACGCGGCTGTCCTCAACTCCGGCGTCAATATTGATGGCAATAAAAGAATGGGAATGTTTTTCCCCTCTTCCGAAGGCCAGGAAGAGTTAATGGTTAAAACATACAAAGAGGCAAATGTGGATCCGCTCAAAGTTAACTATTTTGAAGCTCATGCAACCGGTACCAAGGTCATCTTTGAATACATTATAATTTCTTGGACTCAAAATAATATCTGTTGATAGGCTGGAGACCCTCAGGAGGCTAAAGCCATCTTCAACTCCTACTGCAAACTGCCTAATAGAGAGGGAACACTTCCTATCGGCCTCTTAAAGAGCAACATCGGACACACTGAGGGCGCCTCAGGTGTAGCCTCTGTGGCAAAAGTACTGCTCGCTTATGAAAACGAGTGCATTCCGGGCAGTCTTCATCTGAATAATATCAAGTCTGCCATCGCAGACATGTGTCCGCCATTGGTTCCCATCGCTCAGAATTTCAAATATACTCCCGGTTTGTATGAAATTAAATTTTCTATTATTTCAATCATTTTCTAATCGTAGGCATCGCCGGTATAAACAACTTCGGTGTGGGCGGAGTCAACGCACACGTATTGCTCGAACCTAATTACAAGACAAATAGTGAAAACTGTCTTAAGATTGCGGACAGCATTCCTAGAATTGTCAACATTTGCAGCAGAAGTGAAGCAGCTTTGAAACAAATGTTTGACTTTATTGAGAATAACCCTGATAAAATTACTCGTGACTTTCTGGCACTTCTGACCGATACTATGAAAAATAAAGCTTCCATTAACTCCGCAGGACTTCCATACAGAGGTATCTCGGTATCTAGGTATTTTTTCTCTAAATTTATTTGGAAATTGCTGTTTAGGTTCAATTATCATAAAACAGACCAAACAAGAGGACAGTCATCTGAAGTATGAGTACCGGAGACAATATTCTCTACTGACGGATAAGAGCTCTAAACCAGTTTGGTTTTTGTTTCCTGGACTGGGAGGTCAATGGGTTGGAATGGCTAAGGCTTTGATGCCAATTAAGATATTCGCCGATAAGATTGAGGAATGCCATCAAATATTCAGTTCTTTGGGAATAGACTTAAAACACTTGTTGTTATCCGACGATAAGAAGTCAATGTCAACGATGACTAACAAATTCTGTGCCACCACTGCACTAGAGATCGCATTGTTTGAAGTGTTGACTGCTCTGAATATAATACCCGACGGTATAATCGGCCATTCATTCGGTGAAATAGCAGCCGCTTATGCCGACGGATGTCTGACCACAAGAGAGGCTCTATTTATTACTTATATCAGAGGAAAGGTCACAGAAAATGATAAGAAGATTCCAAAAGGACTGATGGCTGTGGTCGGTATGGGTTGGACTGACGCTAAAAAGATATGTCCGCCAGGGGTTAGTGTTGTCTGTAATAACGCAAAGGATACGGTTGTTTTCTCAGGTATTTTTCATCTAGATTCAATTAAATGTCTTACCGTGATACTTTTTTAGGACTTTACAAGGAAACTAAGGCTTTGGTCGAAACCCTAAATGGAAAGGGTCTTTTTGTGCGGGAATTGGAAAGCAGTGAAATTCCATACCATAGCGAATATCTTTTGACATCTGCCGCGAAAATGATTAAAGAAATAAAAAAGGAACTGCCTCACCCCAAACTCAGGTCGAAAAAGTGGTTGTCCACTGCATTCATTGAATCAGAAGTGAAGGATGAGTTGAAATACGCATCGGCTGAGTATTTTGTGCATAACCTAATCAGTCCGGTTTACTTCTACAACAAATTACAACATTTGCCGGACAACGCCATCGTCATAGAGATCGGACCGCACGGCCTCTTCTTGAAGATAATCACACAAACACTCGAGTCTTCCACATATCTATCACTCATCAAAAAAGACTCGAACCCAACAAATATGGATCAGTTGTTGTCTTCAATTTGCAAACTCTACGAAATAGGACTCAACCCTTCCATTGAAAACCTATACCCAAAAGTGGACTTTCCTGTGGCCAGAAATACACAATCACTGAGTTCTCTGATGCGTTGGGACCACCAGAAGAGCTATTTTGTACGCAAATATCCAGACTATCACTTCAAAGGCAGTGCGTCCGACATGACTGAGACCATTAACACCAGCCGACAGATCAAAATGTTCTTGCCCGACCACCAAATTGATGGCAATATTCTATTTCCAGCCACTGGTTATCTGATGCTGGCCTGGAGACATTTGGCAGCACTCAAGGCTCGCATATGGAATCAGATACCTGTGCAGTTTGAAGATGTTCAATTTAGAAGAGCGGTCTTTTTATCCGATTCTGAGCCCACCCGGCTTAAAATAAAAATATGTGAACAAACGGGTGATTTTATGATCTTTGAAAATCAGCACCTGTGCTGTTTGGGTAAAATCCGATCCCCAGACGAGGAATTCCTTTGCGTTCAGGAGATTCTACACGATATGAATGACAACCAAATGTCTGAAATGGAAACAACACTCAACACAAGTGATATTTATAAAGACCTGCGAGCGGTTGGCTATGACTACGGCCCCCATTTCAGGGGACTTAAGACTATCAAAACAGATGACTTTCAAATAATTAAAGGCACTGTTGAGTGGGACGGAAATTGGGTTACATTTATGGACTCACTCTTGCAAACAATGGCTGTTGCGATGCCCTTCCGAAAACTGATGGTTCCGGTGATGATAAAGCGATTGAGGTGTGACCCCAAAGCCTTATACGAAGGCATCGCTCGCAAGAAAGTTATATCTACTGAGAAGGCCTTCGACGAAGACAAGGCTCTAAATGAGGTGATCAGTGAAGAACCAAAGTCTCAAGAAATGAGGGAAGACATCGAGAATATGCTCGAAATTGATAACAAACAGTATTTGGAAGGAGTTATTGGCACTCGATTTCACATTTATAAGTCTGTCCTTCCATTCTATGTGAATATGAATTCCCGAATGATTGTCACCAATGGTGTAGAGATAGAAGACTTGATGGCACTTCCCATTCCTCGAAAGTCTAATGTACAAGATTTGAAATTAGAGTCCTATCTGTTCTTAGCCAATGAAGAGAGTAATGCAATCGAAGAGTCAGAGAAAAAATATCTTTTGGATTACCTGAAGGTTTGCTCAGGTATTGCAACAAAAGCCAAGAATATTCTCGAAAACGAAGAATTCAAAAAAGACAAAGAATTTGAGAAAATGATTGAAAGCCGTCTGAAAGACATTAAAGACAATGAGGTTATGCTTAAGATATTGGAAAAACTCAATCATATAGTGAATGATGAGAACAGAAATTTTGATGAAAACACAATTAATAGACAGTTGACTGAACTCCAAAGTAAGCCAGAGTTTGATCT
Source organism: Fuscozetes fuscipes (assembly GCA_034702105.1). Taxonomy (NCBI): domain Eukaryota; kingdom Metazoa; phylum Arthropoda; class Arachnida; order Sarcoptiformes; family Ceratozetidae; genus Fuscozetes; species Fuscozetes fuscipes. The sequence goes on from JAQGCS010002481.1 coordinate 8,248, forward strand.
GAACCTGGATGTCATGAATCAAGTCTCAAAGAACGAGCATTTGATTCGTTCACTTTTGGATATCGTCAGCGAAAACTATGTCCCGAAAAGAGAAATCAAAGTTTTGGAAATCAATTTGACTAATGGTCTGATGGCCACAGAAGTGGACAACCATTTGGCCTCATCTCACATATACCCGATTGATGTCAACTATTCTATTGTTGTGAAATCAATTGACTCACTTCCCGAACACTTCAATAAGAAATCCTTCAAATTGAGTGAATGGGATCCACACATATCTGCCATCCCTTCAGACATTTTCCCAACAGATCTGATTGTAATGAGAGACTGTTCTGACCTCAAAACTGTTAATCTCGAAAATTATTTACAAGAACTTTATGACACAATTGTGGCCAAAGGTTTTCTATTGTCTGTCTTCAAATACAAATACACAGAACCAGAACTGACTCTCAACGCAATCAATGGTAAGAAAGTTATGAATGACTCAGATTTAGAGCAAAGAGCTGTTCAATTCGTTACCACCGCTAAGAAAATGGGATTTTCAGTCATTGGTCGCAAATGTGATTCAATTAATTCAATGGCAGTACTCTTCAGAAAAGTCGATTCAGAACCTATTGTTCCCCAAAAGGAAAATATTATTGAAATTTCATCGAATGACCTCAAATGGTTTGATTTAATCAAAGAACAGCTGATCCAAAGTAAAGACAAAGAAACTAAACAAAACCTTTGGCTCATCGCTAAAGATTCACAAATCAATGGCATCATTGGTCTTATAAATTGTCTTCGTTTGGAACCAGGAGGAGACGCATTAAGATGTGTCTTCGACTGTGATAATTTGGCTCAGGATAACATCAATTTCAATGAAAAACCATTCTCTGATATACTTACAAATGATTTGGTTATTAATGTGATAAAAGACGGAAGGGTTGGAACATACAGACACTTAACTCTACCCAAAGATTATGACAAAATCAAGTCTAAAGAGTATTTCTTAAATGTGGGACAAAACAGGGATCTGTCAAACCTTCAGTGGTATGACTCTAAGAATTTGGTTCCATTGAAAGACTCATACGATTTGTGTAATAAGAACCAGAAGAAAATCAAATGCGATGTCTATAGCTCTGGACTCAACTTCAGAGATGTAATGCTGGCCACAGGTATTCATTTCAAAGTCTAAGAATGTATTTAAAGTCTTCATTATTTCCCTGAACAGGTCGTATAATGTCCGGACCTGAAAGTCTGTTCACTGATTGTGTGCTGGGCTTTGAGTTTGCCGGTCGTCGATGTGATACAGGGGAAAGGGTTTGTGGTTTTGATATGAGTCGCTGCTTTGCCTCATCCATTCATGCAAACCAAGACCTTATTACAAATGTTCCAGATAATTGGTCAATGGATGATGCAGTTACTGTCCTCAGCACTTACAGCACAGTCTGGTATGGATTGATAGAAAGGGCACAGATGCGAAAGAGTGAGTTTTTTTTATCAGCCAAAACATTTATAAATAATTGATTCTTATAACAATAGATGAGAGTATTCTAATTCACTCCGGTGCTGGAGGTGTGGGACAGGCAGCCATTACTGTTTGTCAAAATTTCAACTGTGATATCTATGTCACCGTTGGAACAGATGACAAGAAGAAGTTTTTGATGGATGAGTACAATATTCCTGAGAACCGAATATTCAGTTCCAGAGATATACAGTTTAAGTACAAAATCAAATCACTAACGAATGGAAGAGGAGTTGATTTGGTTCTAAACTCTCTGACCGGCGATAAACTGGAGGCCAGTTATGAATGCGTCGCCGATTGCGGTCGGTTTGTAGAGATCGGCAAATATGACCTCCAAATGAACAAACA